>JAHBCN010005150.1:0-57796 GCA_019359885.1 Listronotus oregonensis
TTAAAATTTTTTAAAAAAAATTTTTAAATTTAAAATTTAAAAAAATTAAAATTTTAAAATTTAATAAAATTTTTAAAAAAAAATTTTTTTTTAAAAAATTCAAAAAAAAAAATTTTTAAAAAAAAAGGGGCTTAAAAAAATTAATTTTTTTTTAAATTTTTTCTTTTGTTTAAAAAAAAATTTTTTTTTAAAAAAAAAAATAAATTTTAACAAAAACCCCAAAAATTTGAAAAAAAAAAACTTTGTTTTTTTAAAAAAAAAATTTTTTAAATTTTTAATTTTGGGTTGAAAAAGGGGGCCTTTTTAAAATTTTAAATTTTTTTAAAAAAAATTTTAAGGGGTAAATTCCCAAAAGTTTTTTTTTTTAAAAAAAAAAAGGTTTTGGGAATTAAGGGAAATTTTTTTGGAATTTTAAAAAATTTTTCAAAAATTAAAAAAAATTTAAAAAAAAAAATTTTTTTTTCCGGAAAATTTTTTCCTTTTCCCAAAAGCCCACGGAAATTTTTTAAAAATTTTTTATTTTTTTTTAAATTTAATTTTAAAAAAAAAAAGAAAAACCTTTCCCCCCCAATTTTTAAATTCTTTAAAAACTTTTTTCAATTTTTTTAAAAATTTTTTTAAATTTTTCTTTTTTTTTAAAAAATTTTTTTTTTAAATTAATTTAAATTTTTCTTCTTAAATTTAACCCCAAAAAAATTTTAAAATTTTTTAAAAAAAAAAAAAAAAAAAACAAAAAAAAAAATTTAAAAAAAAAAAAAAATTTTAATTTTTTTTTAAAATTTTAAAAAATTTTAAATTTTTTAAAAAAACCCAAAATTTTAAAATTTTAAAAAAATAATAAATACACAAAAAAAGAGAAATTTAAAAACGTGGGGTATTCCTTTACCCAATTATTTTTTTATTTTTAAAAATTTTTAATAAAATCTTTAAAAACCCCAAAAATATTTTTTTTTCCCATTAACCAAATGTTATAAAAATTTTTAAAAACCCCGGGTTTTATTTTTTAAAAATACCCAAAAAAGGCGGGGACATAATTTTTTAAACCCCCCATGGTTTTTAAACAAAATTCGACCAAAAAAACACGAATAGTTTTTTTAAAACAAAAAGAAATTTTTTCAACCCAAAAAATTTTTTTTTTAAACAAACATTAAACTTTTAACGAAAATTAATTTAAAAATTATCCCCGGGAAAAAAAAAAAAACCCCGAATTTTTGCACTTTATAAAAAAGAAAAAATTTTATTTGTTAATAATTTTTAAAAATTGAAAAAAAAAATATTATTTGTAAAACTTTGTTTGCCCAAAGTCACTGTAAGTTATTAGCTTTATATATTACAAGATGCCAAGTTTTTTAAAACATTACTGAAAATTATACTACGCTATAGTCGGTAATTAGACTAATGGACAAAAAAATTGTGCATAAAAAATGACATTCTGATAAAAGGAGACATTTTTAATCATACTCTACGTAATGGAGTACACAAAAAAATTAAGTATTATTCTTACTTTTTATGGTGATGAAAATAGCGGAAAGATTTTTCTTTTACTTTCGTAGAAAGATCCATGACAAAAATGTTATATAAGCATAGGTCCAAAACGACCTCTTTTTAAGATACAGGTTTTAAAAAAAAAATTAAGGTAGGGATTTTCCTTTTATTTTTAAATCGAGTTTTTTAATTTGGTTGAAACTTGACACAGTTAGAACATTGACTGAAATACACCTTCCAATGATAAACTTTTGTTTCTATTTTTTTAAACCCATTTTTTTTTAACATTATTTCCTCGTAACATTTTAAGTATTATTATTAATATTATTATTGACAATTTGGTACATGATTCTTATTGTTTGCGTGGCACGGAAACACAACTTTTTAAAATTTTTAAAAAAACCTTTATGAATTTTTTAAAAAAATGATTTAAAAATACAAAAAAATAAAACCGTTTAAAAGCATTCGGGGCTTATTACAATTTAATTTTTGGGGGTTTTAATAAATAAAAAATTTTTTTGGTAATCGTTAGAATATAGAAAAACCAATAGTTTGTTGCATTTTTTAACAAAAAAAATTATTTAAAAAACCCAACAAAAAAAAATAAGTTTTGGAAATAGATTTTTATTTTGCGGGAGCAATTCCCTGTTTTCTAGTTCCTTAGACCGACATACAGGTGCTTCAAGAGTTCAAAGAATCAGTCGATTTAAAAGGGTCAAGCTTTTTAAACCCTCCAAAAAGGAATTTAAAAAAGTATTTAATTAGTATAATGTAAAAAAGGGGAAAAAAATATTGACTTTACCATTAGTGAAAATCTACTTACTATATAAATATATATATATATATATATATATATATATATATATATATATATATATATATATATATATATATATATATATATATATATATATATATATATATATATATATATATATATATATATATATATATATATATATATATATATTTATATATATATATATATATATATATATATATATATATATATATATATATATAAAATTTTTATATATATATATATATATATATATAAAATTATTCAACCCGTTTACAAGAAATAAAAATTTTATGGGGTAATTTTTTTTGCATTATAGGGTTTTTTAATTGTACGTCAAATAGGGAAATTTTTGATCCTTTTTTAAAAAAAAATTCATATGAACGTATGTCCTAAACGTGTTAACTTTTAATACAGGGTGGAAAATTTTTCTAAAAAAATTTATTAAAAATATGTAATAAGTTAGATTTTTTTAAGGGAAATTTGGAATAAGTACTTATTAACAAAACCCTTTTTTTAAGGTACCACGTTTTTTTTTTTCCAAAGTGGGTTCTAAGAATTTGATTTGCCTATTTTGGCAAAAAAAAAAAAATGGCTACAGTGAAAATTTCTTCTGATACATAGCATGTATGCCAAATATTATTAAAATATCTAAAGTGGTATTCAGAATTAATAATAAATGATTTATTTTTTAAAAATTTACCACCCTGTATTTCAAAAGTTAAGACTTTGGGACATGTTCTATAAAGTTTTCTTCTTAAAAAATAAAAATGCCTCCTTAAATATTGACGTACAATTAAAAAAAACACCCCTCATATAATTAAAAAATTACCAAACATAATATTTTTATTTGTAAACAGTTGATTTTATCAAAATCAATAAATATTTTTTATTTATTAAATATTAAAAATTTTTTATTTTATATATAAAATTAAAATTATATATATAATTTATAATATTTTATATTATTAATTAGAAATTTATTATTTAATTTATATATATATATATATATATATATATATATATATATATATATATATATATATATATATATATATACAGTTTTTTAATAAAACATTAACAGATATTTGTTATATGTTAAAAAATATAATTTAAAAATAATAACATAAAATAAAAAACGATGCAATTTTAAAGATTAATATAGCAAATTTTTGGTATAATACCTTAAATATCAGATGTTTTTTTTTAAGAATTTGGTTTTTTTTTTGTATTAAAGATGGATGGCATTTTTTTATAGTAGGAAAACATTTTTTAACTAACTCTTTACGTTTTTATATTATTCAAATTTGAAATACCAAAAGAAAATGTATTTAAGGGGATATCTCCCGCAATGTCAGTTCTGTTGTTTTTTTGGTTTTTTTTTTTTTTTTTTGATCATCTCTTTGATTTGTAATGTGTAATAGTCCCCGGTCTTTATTAATTATTTTGTTTCTTGTATTTAAATTGTGTTTTGGTTTTGTTGTATGTTTATTTGGTGCTGTTTATGCATTTTTCTTGTGAGTAGTTTTTCGTTAGGAGTACTAGGCATTCCATTAAATGGGCAGGACAGGTTTTGCTGGATAAAACACACGTTTTACTGACGCATTATTGGTGTTTTTATTGATTTGGTAAAAAGAGTAAATTTTGTTTTAGTTTTTTAAAAATACTATGTTATATTTTTTAATTTAGTTTGGTTTTTTTCAATTTTAATATTATTTGTAATTTAAATTGTTATAAAAAATTTTTTTATTGAATAACAAATATTTATCTATATATATATATATATATATATATATATATATATATATATATATATATATATATATATATATATATATATATATATAATATTTATTTATATATATATATATATATATATATATATATATATATATATATATAAATAATAAATTTATAAAATATATAAAAAATATAATATATATATATATATAAGGGTTTTAAAGATTAGTGATGCAGGGGATTGGGGAAAAGTAAGAGATACGAAGTCATTTAAATTATAAATTTGTTTTTAGGGTCTAACAACATGCTGTTTTAAGGTTTAAAATTCCAGGAAAAATGAAAAAACGAAAAATTTTGATTTTTTAAATTTAAATTTTTTTAAAAATCAAAAAAACAAAAGCAATTTTCAACCACTTCTTAAGTCTACAAAAAAGGTTAGAAATTTTTAAATTCGACTTTGTTTCGGTTAGCATATCAAACTTTATTTTTAAATGGACTTTTGTTTTTTATTTAATTTTTTTAAAAAACCCCTTATTATAATTTAACCTGATTATATATATAGGGTGCAGATTGATGGGGAATTAAAACCGTAAAATAGGTGGTTAAAAATTTTTAAGTTAATGCCATTTTTTTAAAATGCTTTAAAAATTAAAAATTAAAATTGCTTAAAAACCGAAATTTTTGCTGTTTTTTTTATTTTTTGGGTTTTTAAATAAAAAAAAAAAGAATTCCAAATTTTAAGTCTCCACGTTAAGATTTATAGATTTATTTTTTAAAATATAATTTATTTTTAATCAATTTAAATTTTTATTAATTTTTTGAAGAAAAAAAAAGTGAGTATAACACTTAAACGTAAATAAAATATTTTAGAGAAATGAAGTAAGAGAAGGAAGAATAATTTATGGGGGTCATATTTGTTTTTAAAATTAAGTGTATACCCATTTTTTAATGGGGGATAATAAAGGTTAAAAAAATAAAATAAAAACCAGGTCCGTATTTAAAAATAAAGTTGATGATGGTTAACGAAAACGAAACGTCTGGAAAATCTCTCAACGCTGTTTTGTAGAGCTTAAGAATACCATGAGAAAGTGTCTTTTGTTTTTTCATATCTCTTTAAATAAGTCAGAAAAAAATAAAAACGAAATCAGCAAATTTCGTTTTTTTCCGGAATTCCGGAAGACTGGTTTTACAACTTTCTATTTGGCATGTTGTTAGGCACCTAAATGGAACTTTGCCATAATTTAACCGACTTCGTGTTCTTTACGGTTTCCGAGATCCACATATCACTCGAATCTGTGGCACCCTGTATATATATATATATATATATATATATATATATATATATATATATATATATATATATATATATATATATATAATTAAAATATAAAAAAAAGGTTTAAACAAAAAAAAATGTGCATATTAAAGACTAGTCTAGAAAACTAACAACTGTCAAGTAACTAATTTTTCGCATTTCTATAATTCTATGCGATAGACAGATCAACGTATACTATATTTATTAAAAAAAGAACAAAAACTTTAAACGGCCTTAATGTACCGAATCTGGAAGCCGAAAGATAAAACGGCACGTAATGTGTAACATTAAAACCTAGACTCGCGATTTATTACTCTAAAGAGGATAATTCGCTTTAGCAAATTTTACACGGTTTTCAGAAACGGCTTATCACTAAAGTTAATCATGAGGGTTCATGAACGCCATGTTAAGCCCGTTTATTACTTTTATAAGAGAAATTTTTAAGCTGCAGTATAAATTGTAGTAAAAAAGTAAAGATTATTACCTTGATGCAATGTTGAAAGTTTATAACTGCCTTACTTAGATAAAAGCGATGGACTTATTTTAAAAATAGACGAAAATTAAAAGTGAATTGTTTATTTATTTACTACGTATAATAGACTTTAAAAAAGTTTATAAATATCTTAATATTAAGTTTCGTCTATTATTTAAAATAAGTCCATCGTTTTTCCCTCAGTAAAGGTGTGGTTTCTTCACGCGGCCGTCGCATGCGACTAACGCAATGCGACTAACGCATGCGGCCGCCGTTTAATCAGGTGGTTTCTTAGGACCGCGGCTCAAACTCGCCATAGCAAAATTATTAGTGTAAAGGGAATAATCTTTGCTAAGAGTCGTGATGGATGATCTGGCAATATATTTATTATTAGAAGAAAAAGAGTTTGACGAAATACTATTACAATTAGCCAACCTGAAACATAGCAATGCCCCTATAAATCCAATATTTCAGCAAAGACGCGATGAGGGTTTTTATACTACATTAATAAATCGACATCTGCAACAGGATGAAGTAAAATTTAGAAAATATTTTAGACTGAATAAAGCGGAGTTTAGTTTTATACTTGACTTAATAAAAGACAATAACCCCAGAGGAAAAATTAGCCATTGTATTAAGGTAAATCTGTACAGGGTGTACCAAATTCGAGTCTTATCATTAGGATCTCGGAGACTTAAAGAGATACGAGGTCGGTTAAATGAAGGCAAAGTTGCGCTATATGATGCTAATCAAAATGCCACCTTAGAACTTTAAAATTTTCAAATACTTACTTTTGGAAAAAACCGATTATTCGCGATTTCGTTTATATTTTTTATGACTTTATTTGAATGGATGTAACAAAATAACTTTTACATTTCCATTGCTACTTTTTCTGTTCAACAAAATAGTGTTATTAGATTTATACACCGACGTTTCGTCTTTGGCTGCCATCATTAACTGTTTTTAAATACGGTCCTGGATTTTTTTTATTAATTTAGGTATTAATTTCCCCAAAACCAATAATGTATTGCACTTATTCAAAAATTTTTATATTAATGGCAATTTTCATAAGAAACCATAGGGTAGAGAGAGTCAGACAATATATTTTTGGCAGGATTTTGGGGAAAACATTAAACTGATTTTTGAATAAGTGCGAAACATCATTGGATTTGGATCTTAAAAGCTCTTAAAATACGTAATAAAAATCCAGGACTTTATTTAAAAAATAAAGGTTTCAATTTTTAAAAATTTAAAAAAAAAACACCGGACATTCCACATAAAACAACACAAACAAAATATCAGTCGCAGACACGACTGCGGCTACACTGCTTCTTCAGCAGTCCAGTCGCATCAATCGCAGTCGTTGACAGCGGACGCATACGACGGCCGCTTGGAAGAAACCAGGCATATTTAAAAACATGAGTAGGGGTGCTTTGCGGCTAACGTAGTGCGTTAGCCGTATGCGGCGGCCGCGTGGAAGGAAACATACCCTAAGGCCGTTCTAAACTTTCGACATTGCATCAAAGTAATAATCTTTACTTTTTTACTAGAATTTATTCTGCAGCTTAAAAATTAGGTGCCTAAACTGTAAGCTACTTAAGCCCCTTTTTTGCAATTTTAAATATACAATATATATTAACCCTATTTATCTTTACATCTGCCCAAGAATTTTATGTAAAATCCAAATAATAGGTACACTGCTGTCGCCCTAAAAAAAAGGAAGCAAGAGACATTTTGCCGATTTTAGGATTTTAACGTTTTTACTTTAAAAAGAAGGTAAATGTGATGAAATACTATTTTTACGAGATCAAAAGGCGGCAGTTGTTAATATTTAAAAAGGGGGGCAGCACTATTAAGATTTCCTTAATTATTTTTACAATTTTTAAGCTTATATATTTTATTTTAGAAGCTTAATGTTTTTAAAAATTCAGTAATGTCAGCCAATTCCGATACCGTAGCTGGTTAACGAATTACATTCTTGTGATTTTTTCACCGACAAAACTTAGTCTTTAAGGTCATAATTAAAAAAATAAAACCTAGACCGTATCTTAAATAATTGGAAAAATATTGGGCCATACCCTAAAATATTAGACAGATTTTAAATCAGAACAAGCCTTAAGACAAGATCTTCTAAAGATCAAGTTTTAAATCCTAATATTGTTCTTAAAAACATTTAAAACAGGTTAGTGTTAGTTATATAAATGTTTTAATTGGTTTTAGTTTTAGCTCTTAACATCGTAAACCATAAAAAAATATTTTAATTTTTGTTAAAATGTATGTTTTTAAATTAATTCATGTTTGTTGCGTTTTGTTGTGGTTTTTATACCTACCGTAAAAAAGTACACTTTAAATATAAAAAATGTATTCCTACTTTTAATATTTTTTTTTCAGTTGTGTAAGTGGTAATAGAAAAATTTATTAACTTTCAAATTTTAAAAGATTTGTAGAATTTCATAGCAAATATTTATAATCGCGGTTCCACCTATCTTTGGCCATAAAAAATAGAAATATTGAGTTATCGACAATTTTTTTTTCAAAATATTTTACTTCTTGGGGTACTGAAGAATATAACTAAATAAATGTTAAATAATTTGATTTTTTCAGAGTAAATTAAATTTAAAAAGCCTAAAATTTTTTTATAATTTTTTTAAAACTTTTATTTTTTTAAATGATTACTAGATGAAAAGCGTGTCTCCGCCAGGCGAGAGACAATATTAAGTAGCCTCTGTCTCGGTAAGACGCCTTCCGTACGGCTAACGGTAAAAAAACAGTTTTTTGCTCCTATTTTTGTCCCGGGGGCGAAATTCAAAAAAGGTCTTCGTTAGGTTCTAGCCACTGCTAAAGACTACCACTGTGCCAAATTTCATGATTTTAGCTCAAACCATAACTTCAGAATCTTGTGGACAGACAAATAAATATAATATACCTACCTACATATAAATATATCCACATTAGCAAATTATATATATAGATTAAAATTAAAGCATTTTTTTAAATGAAATTAAACGTTTATTTTTTTAAATTTTTATTAAAATTAAAGCATTTTTTAAATGATCATTTTGTGATATTTTAAATTTTTTTAAAAATTTGCAAAACTTAAAAATTAGGTTTTTTTAAGTTGTCAAATATTTTTATTCTTAAAGTTTATTTAAAATATAATAATTAAAAATATAATAAAAATGTCAATTTTCGATTAATTTCTTTTTTTATCCAAAAATTATTATTTAAAAAAAAAAAAATTAAATTATTTTTTTACACGTAAAATATGAAACAAATCACTGGAAATTGCTACAAAATAAAAATTAACATCGATTTTTTTTATGTTTCCTAAAAGATTCGTAAATGTGCCCTAAAACAAAACAAACCTAGACATCTAGAACTGACGTTCATGACTTCTAACCTAGATCTCGTGATTTTAATTTTTTTCTGGTTCAATTACCATGGTAAAGAACAAATAAGAAAGCCAAAATAGGTAAACGGTTACTACTTATTTAATTTATTTTTAAACTAACAACAAACATGTGGCAATATGATAGTATTGTTAATACTTTCGGAAATCTTAACAAATTTTAATAACTTTTTCATATCTTGATCATTATTATTGACAAAAAATGGTCCGACATGATAAATTAAAGCAATTACTTAAGAGGTATTTTATTTAACCTATATAAAAATAAATTAACTGTATACTACGTTAAATTACTCTTTCAGAAAAACAGAAAACAGCTGTCCATATCGGTACTACTCAGGAAATGTTCTAAAACATATTCCGAGAGTCGTAAATTTGATAACCAACTATTAATGAACCAATCCGATGTGACCCGTGGAAACGGAACTCTTAGTAATAATTCAGAATTTTATTAACCGCCAAGGCCGTTTTTACAGCGCATTCGAATAGTTTCTGAACTGGTTCAGAATCGTACCCGCGAACAAAACTAATTTGTACGGTTAGGTGTTTTACCTAAACTTTGTTTATGACTTGCCAGTTTTCTTTGTAATCAACGTGTATCAGTTATTGTAGATAATGTGGACATTTTCAAC
Source organism: Listronotus oregonensis (assembly GCA_019359885.1). Taxonomy (NCBI): domain Eukaryota; kingdom Metazoa; phylum Arthropoda; class Insecta; order Coleoptera; family Curculionidae; genus Listronotus; species Listronotus oregonensis. The sequence continues at coordinate 9,853 of JAHBCN010005150.1, forward strand.
ATTTGATGATCCGATATAATTTTTAAAGTCAAACAGATCAAGCGTATTCTTTCTTCTCTTAATACTAAAAAATCGTCTGGGCTGGATGGCATACCAGCAATCGTCTGTCGCAAATGTGCTTCCGAGCTTGCACCCATCTTAACTCCCCTCTTTTGAATCTCTTATGACACGGGCATTTTCCCGGAGAGTTGGAAGGCTGCACGTGTGCAACCTGTCCCCAAAAAAGGATCCAAAAGTCTCCCTTCTAACTATAGACCTATATCTCTTTTTTCAGTTGTTTGCAAAGTAATGGAAAAATTCATTAATTCCCAAATCTTAAAGTATCTGGAAAAACATAAGATCTTACATTATAGACAATATGGATTTCGTCACCGTAGATCCACAGCTGATCTTCTTTCCTTTGTCTCACACAACTGGAACAAGTCTCTTGAGTTTCTTGGTGAATCCCAGATCGTTGCTCTTGACATATCCAAAGCTTTCGATCAGTTCTGGCATGATAGGCTTCTTAACAAACTTCCTTCTTACGGTCTTCCACCTAAGCTTTGCTCTTGGCTTTCCAGTTTCCTTTCTAATCGACGTATATCAGTTAGTGTAGATGGTCATTCCTCCAGCTTCTTCCAAATTAATGCTGGGGTGCCCCAGGGCTCAGTGCTGGCACCCACGCTGTTTCTTCTACACATTAACGATCTTCTCTCTTTCACAATCAATCCCATTCATAGTTTTGCTGACGATAGTACCCTCCACTCTAGTATTCAATTTCTTAAGCCACCATGTAATTCTGATTTCGAAGACAGACGCAAGTCAATGCAGATATCTCTTTCACAAGACCTCAAACTTATTATGGATTGGGGCGCCAAAAATCTTGTTCAGTTTAATGCCTCGAAAACACAGTCATGTTCGCTGTCGCGAAAAAAGTCTGCAAATGCTCATCCCTTACATATGAGCGGCCAAGTTTTGCAGAACAACGAGTCGTTTAATCTAGTTGGCGTTAATTTTGAGAATAACGTCAACTGGTACAAACACATTTCATCCATAGCTTCGGCAGCTTCAAAAAAGATTGGATCCCTCTTCCGAGCCAGAAAATATTTCTCTTCTTCCAATCTGTACACTTTGTATGTATCCCAAATTAGACCCTCTTTAGAATATTGTTCTTATGTCTGGGGAATGGCGTCCCCTACAACACTTAGCATTCGGGACTCCATTCAAAGAAGAGCCGTTCATCTTATTAATGATCCAACGCTCACAGAAAGGCTTTCTCTTCTTGCCCACCGTCGAGCTGTAGGGGATCTGTCGCTCTTCTATAGGTATTTTCACGGCTTCTGCTCAGAGGAATTGGCCAGTATAATTCCTTATCTGGCAGCTTCTAACAGAGCAACACGTAGAGCAACTTTTATGCATTCTTTTACAGTTCAGTTAGAGAGGCCCCGAACTTCCCGCTTTCTTCGTTCCTTCATCCCTAGAGTGTCAAGACTATGGAACCTGCTGCCCGCAGAAGTTTTTCCTTCTCCTCCCAATCTCCAAAAGTTTAAGTCCCGTGTGAACAAACTTCCTCTTCACCACACTAAAGACACCCACGGTACGTTAGTACTTAGGCATCAGCCTTCGTGGACTATCCCAAGAAAAAAAAAACATTTCTTTGTGCATTTGGGGTAATTTTGTGTTAGAGCTCTAAAATGTATTTAAATTTCTTTAATTTCATTACTTTACCATTTCAAAATTATTCTCCTAAATAAATTATGTTTAAAGTTACCTTAGTTTGTTTTATGCGAAAACCTTACTTCAAACAAAATCAAAAATCATTAAGAGACCAGTTTTGCTTGGAAAGCAATGGCATATAACTTTCCTTTTTAAGGATTTTTAAATCCTGCACAGGCGCCATTGGCAAGAATAAAAAATTATGTTGTATAGCAGAAAATGCCTTCGGATGCATTGAAAATACGTACTACGTTTCACAAAAATATCTAGGGTCTTTTCAAAGTTATCACGGAAAAAAAATCTTAAAATCTTATCACTCTCTGGTTAAAAAGTTAAGACCTGTTTTTTTTTTTGGGAACCGTCTCAGCGCAGCCTCCTGGGCTTTTTGTGCCTAGGCTCCCATTTTCTTTTATACTTATTTTCCACTAGTCTTTTTCCTTCTACAAGTCTGTATAACCCCAAGACTGCCCAAATAATGCCTGTCTTTTGTGATCCAACGCTGCACATTCGCATAGGATGTGGTTGGCTGTTTCTTCCCCTCATCTCACATTCTGCAACTTGGGTCCCCATAGGTTATCATGCTCTATTAGCAGCCCTAATGTTATGCGAAGTCATTTCCTACTATGTCTAAGTAGTTTTTTCTTTTGGATGGGCCCTTATGAAGCCTTTTTCATGTTTTATTCTACTGATGAAGGACCAGTATTCCTCGAGTTCGTTTTAGATACATTCCCTACTTTGCCCTCGTGCTGTGGTTTTGGTCACTCCAAGAGCAGGTTTTGGCCCAAAATATTTTGGTTTGTGAATGTCCCAGTCCCACGGGAGAGTTACCCTGTTCTCCCAAGACACATGTTCATATGAAGGTAATTTTTTCTCACAATAAAGCCAAGAATAAAGTCGTTTAATATTACCGTGGTATTAGGGAACACCTTGAATTTATACAGAAAAAATATATTGCGCCTAAATGTTTATTTTTTAATGTATATAAAACAGATAAATAAATTTAGTTTAAGAAAAACTATATTGGATTTATTTAAGGTAATAAGATAAGTTAGCTACCGAAAGCCATCCTAAATGTATAAGTTTAACCTTTTTTAAGTTTAAGCTGATGACCAAAAATTCTGGAATATAGCTAAAAAGGGGTTTTTTCCTAAACTTTTGGTTTTGAAAAAAATTTTTAGGGGTTGGCTTTTTGGCCCCGGTCCGGGTTTTTTAAGAAAAAAGTTCCCTTTTTGAAAAATATGTCCGGAAAAAAATTTTTTTTCCCTTTTTTAAAATAAAAAAGAAAACGGGTTTTTTTTTTAAGGTTTAAAGAAAAAAACGGGTTAAATTTATTAAAAATAAAAAAATCGGGAAAATATTTCCCCTTTTTTTAAAACCCGATTTAAAATCAAATTTTTTTCAAGGTTTTTTTGATTTCCCCAACACCCTCTGCAAGCGAGCAAGTTTCTTCTGTATTTTTAACTGTGGTAATTTTGGAGAAATATGCTGTCGATTTTAAAAGTATGCCGGAAGGTTTTAAGAATAATATTAACTTTGTTATTTTTATTTGAACACCCTGTATATTTTTGGGATTTTAATTGGTCTTTTTGAGCCAATCTCAGTTACATAAAATTTTATGGGTTTATCTGTCAAAAGGACAGATTAATATCAATTTAAAATTTCTCAATTAGGCAGTAATTTCTATGAAGCATTTATGATTTTTTAATGCAAAACTAAATTTAAACGTATGCTTATCAGGTTGTTTTGCTAGGTAGATAGGTTTTAATTAAAAATCAAATACGCGTAATTTGTTGGTAAACTCTCAATAACATGTTACGAGAATTTATGGACAGGCTTGGATATTATTTAGTTAATAATGACAGACAATTTAAACTTTTTATAAAGTAGGGTAATCCAATTTCTATTCGTTTATTATAGTTGTATTTTAATCGTTCATTTGATGTCGTGTTCATGTGTCGTGTTAACAAGTAAAGCAATGAAAATGTACATCACACGAATTGGTTTTTGTGGTCCTATGAGTCACCCTGTAAAAGTACAAAAAAACTTTTTTGTGCGTGTAATTTTGACAGTTAAACACATAAAACCATATACCAGTGAAATTTGCCTCAAAAGATTAATAAATCCATAAAAATATCCCATTTAAAATAACAAACTTAATAATGTTTTGACTCTTCCTGTAAATTAAAGGCGGTTTGGAAGATATTTGAAATATTTATTTTAACAAAAAGTTACCAAAATCTTTCTTTAACAAAGTGGAAATTTTATAATTAATGGGTAACAAATAAACCCAATTTCTAGAAATTAAAATAACAATATTGGGTTTTTACATATTATCTTTTAAACAAATCATAATAAAGTTTTCTGTGCCCGTTTTTTCAGTACTTACTTTCCCGATCAGTATTCAATCAAACTAAAAGCAAGAATGCTGCGGAGTTCACAAAGGAATTTATTTTGGTTTGGTAATCAGAATTTAATTTATTCAAAAGAAAAACAAAATATTAGGGATGCCATGGATACTTCTTCTCTTAATAAAGCATAATAAAGTTCCTTTTTGCTTTTTTATTGCTGTTTTTTTCATTTAATCCAGTTAAATTTATTTTTTAAATTAAATTCTTTCAAAAAATTAAATATTTGAGACATTTTGTTTGAGTAGCACACTAAATTTCAGGGCCATCAAGCTAGATTCACACTATACGCCCCTAGTAAAAAAACAACTTAATTTATGTGCTTTATCATTACTTTTAGGGAGGTGTAAGATTAGGCCAATATTAATTAAGAAAATAAAATAGAATTTGCTGAAACTTTGTTAAAGTTATTCTATTCCCGAAGAATTTAATTTTTTTACAAATCATTACCAATCTCCAAAAAATGGATCTTTCACTATACATTCTGAATTTGAAAAATATACACTTTCTAAAGGTAGGTAGGAGGTAGGTAGGTTTAAAGTGAGTGGACTTTTTACGCCCTCCACTGCGATCGCTCGGTCTATTGTGACTCACACCGTTTCATATTTTGCCCAATACGATCGGACTTCTAATGAATCCGATACCAGATTGGGAGAAACTTCTTACATCTCCCCTCACTTGTGTCGCTACCGAACACGAGCACAATGTGTTCTGATGTGTTCTGGTGTCCCTGTCTCCTGGAGAGTATGCCGAGCAGACGATTAGATCCGTCATGCCCTCCTCTCCCGGTCTAGTGACGTGGGTAGCTACCAGGTCCTTGTTACAGTAACCAGATGTTTTTTTCTGAGGCCGCATCTCCGGCCTTACCCTATGAAAACGGTCCTATCGGCTTTCTGTTTAAAGCCAGGAAACCCTTTTTCCTATAAAGGCGGTTCTGTCCGCCTTCTGTTTGGATTCAGGGAACCCTCCCTAAGCACCTGTTTGTTCGGGATGGATTAGCCCTTCGCCGTGAAACAGGCGCCGGTGACTTCAGGGGCACCTTTCGAAACGGATTCACCCGTTTCGGTCGGCGCACCTTTGTCTGCTTGAGACCTTGAGTGGCACCTCTCGAAACGAATTTATCCGTTTCGGGCAGCGCACCTTTGTCACTTTTTTTCTGAAAGCGGTTCTATCCGCTTTCTGTTTGGAGCTAGGGAAGTAATAGTCCACCACGGCAGAGCCCCGCGTTACCGCAGTAAGGCTAGATACTCTGAGAGGTCGCCCTGTATCTTAGAGGCACCGTTGGAGGCACATTTTTAAGGCACAGGATGTCATACACTCATCAGCATGGTATGCTAACACCTTGAGTTAGCCAAAGGAGTTGCCGCTAACCAGCAACTCTAGCGCATGTTCCAAAAGATCCTACTGGGCCCAACCACGACGAAGACGTGAGAACACAGGGACACTTTCTAAAGGAAATAATAGCCAAAAATCTGGAGATTTTTTTGTTTAGTAATTTAGTAATTTTCCCAATTTTATTTTTTCTGAAACTATTTTGTACTGGTTTAGATTAAACTTTGGCATTTCATTTCATCACTTTTACCCGATTAGCAGTTAAATTTTCAAGTTGCAATATATCAAAAGTGTAAAAATGTATCTTAACTGGTTTTTGTAGTAATTGTAGATACTTTCTTACTTTTTCATTGTTTAAAAATTTTTTAGCATTTTAGCTCTAAGGCAATTAAATGAACATCACTAATTAGAGTTGCTACCAATTCTGTAAGTTAGGGTCCGTAATGCTTTATAATTTTTTTAAATAACTTTTTGGCTCATTTGAAAAATATGTAATAAATAAAATCCACTATTTCCGTTGTCAATTTAAATTTGGGCTATTATTGTCAAGGTCGGTGGGTTGGTTTCGTATTTCTTAATTGATTAATTATTTTTAAAATTGTTTTATTCTTATTGATTGACTTTTTGGTTATTTTACTAAAATGCTCACTTGGTTAGTTGTAACCAGTGTTTATTTTTTCTTTGTCTGGTATAATTCATTTAAAATTCTTTAAATAAGTATGAAGGCTTGGGTCCATTCATAGGTAATAACCCCGTATATACTGCTGAATTTGAAAATATTTACAATATGTTAATTGGTAACAGACTAACTTTAAGCCAAGATAACAACCGGCAAGACGCCAAACTATAATACATCACTCCTTAACCCTTGTAAACCCTCATTATTTATAAGATGCCTATCTAGTTAATTTCCTACAAGTTTAATTATCCTTAACTGTGATCGTCTTTTGTCTGATTAGTACTTGATAAATCACTTACCATAAATAATTTTGTATTTTTTTTATTTTTACATTTAAATAATAAAAAATGTTTCATACTTTTTTTTATCTTGGGACAGTCCACGAAGGTCTAGAGACTAAATACTAATGTTCCCTAGTATCTTACGGCAAGTAAGAGCTAGTTAGATTTTCTCTAAACGAGAGTACCAAACGAAGTAAGATTCTGCAACTATTTTAGGCACAGAGAGTTTACCTTATTAAAAACCCAGGTGTTTATTTGGTGTGAGAAGTTAAGGAATAACCGTAGAAAGGTAGAAAATTTACCAACTAACATTTACCCTATGAATGCTTCTGCCAATAGAACAATTTCTGTTCTTAAAATAACTCAGATTAGTATTAGAAGTCGAGCAAATTATCTATGTCAGCGATTCTCAACCTGGGGGTAGCGCCCCCTAAGGGGGCGGAGCACACTAGAGGGGGAACGCAAGCATATCCAAAAGAACATATTATTTTAAAAAATTGATTAACTGACTAAAAAAGCATACACGCATACAAAACAAATTACATTTTGACATAATATTTAATAATTAACTTATTAAATTAAAACAACTTACTAAATCAAAACCTTGTTAATAAAAACTTACTAAAATAGAAACAAATTTAATAATTATTATTGACTTCCTTGGGCCTGTCTTGCAGCAAGCAAAGTTTTTCGAAGGAAGGCCTAATATTAGAAATATACACTTTAGTTCTTTATATTTAAAGAAACCACCGCAGAAAATCCAGTTTCACAAAGGTGTTTAAAAATGGTAATAGAATGCGAAATGCAGAAAACTCAACATCTTCTCCTGTCCAAAATTTAAAGAGTGATTTATCACTAAATTTTCTTTTGGTTTCGCCACTTGTCCTGAAGTCTATGAAGGTTTCTTTCTCGGCAATTGAAAGCCCTTCGGGAATTTTCGGAAATGGATCCTAACCCACTCGTAACTTGCTATCAGTTTGTCAGCAAGAAAATACTTTTTAAAATTCTTTGACAGCATGTCTAAATGATTTTCAATAGTTACAAAAACAACTTTAACCTGTTGTTCTTCAGCCTTGTAAGTCTTAACACAATCATCCACATTTGCAAATATTGTTAGGTTTTTTGTTTTAAATTTCTGCTCCACAATTCCAATTTTTTACAAAAAGTATTAGTTTTATTACTCGTATGCAATATATTTGTATTTGATCCTTGGAGTTGAAGATTTAAGTTATTTAATTTCTTGAATATGTCGATCAAGTAGCTCAATTTCGTCACCAATAAACCATTGTAAAAATTCTCTGTTTTCGGTCGGTTTTTCTTTTCTAGGAAAATGACGATTTCTTAACTCATAAATACGTTGCAAAAATTTCCACGTGATAACCCTCTTTACAAAGTGCGGATGTTTGATTTTAGAAGTCTTATTTTTATATAATTTACTACGGTTGCAACCGTAGTTAACACAATATTTAGATCTGGACTCATTTCTTTGGAAGTCAGAGCTTTTCTGTGGATCATGCAATGTCACCGTCCGAAGGAGAAAAAGGTCGTAGTGTCGGTTTAGAGCCAAGAAAATCAAAATACGTTATTATTGTATACATTTTATTGTATGGGGAGTGGGATAAAAATTATAATTAAAATGGGCCGCGAATACTAAAAGGTTAAGAAACGCTGATTTATGTAATTAAAAATCTGCTCAAACCCAGATTGCTGACTGTTACAAAAACAGCGTTTGTTAATCGCAGTATTTTAATTTAATCTACATTATTTCAGCACAAAATAAAGTACATTTGTATATAAGGCGTGTTGTTAAATTCATCGATGAATCGTGCGCACTAATCGCTGTTTCATCAATCACAAATAATATTGTATTTTTTTATTTTTACATGTAAATAATAAAAAATGTTTCATATTTTTTTATCTTGGGACAGTCCACGAAGGCCTAAAGACTAAATACTAATGTGCCCCAGTATCTTAGGAAAAGTGAAAAGTAGTTAGATTTTTTTAAACGAAAGTACCAAACGAAGTAAGATTTTGCAACTATTTTAGGTACAGAGAGTTTACATTATTAAAAACCCAGGTGTTTATTTGGTGTGAGAAGTTAAAGAATAACCGTAAAAAGGTAGAAAATTTACCAACTATCATTTACCCAATAAATGCTTCTGCCAATAGAACAATTTCTGTTCTTAAAATAACTCAGACTAGTATTGGAAGGATCGAGCAATATCTATGTAATTAAAAAGTCAGCTTAAAATGGGTACCCAGATTGCTGACTATGGTACAAAAACCGCGTTTTTGTATTGCAGCATTTTAGTCCAATCTACATTACTCTAGCACGAAATAAAGTACATTTGTATAAACTTTTTTTTTAAATGCTATGAAGATATAAAAAATCTTTGTACTAAAACCCCTATTATTACCCAATTTTTTAAAATTACTTTTCCTTAATATTATTTTATTCAAACATAAAACGTATTTTATTTTAAAAATTAAATTTTTAAATTAGGTTTAAAGATTATATTTGAATAAAAGTTATAAACCAATAAAAGGCATAATAAAGATTACTAAAAATTCATGCAGATCTTTACACCAACTTTCTGTTGAATTATTTGTCTTTGACGTAATAACGCCCGAAATGATTGAGATAATAATTTAAAATATAGTACGGTTTTCAGGAATTGGGTAATCTGAGATATTTAATTTTTTATCTAAAAATTGAGATATGGGACCCACAACAAATATATACTAGATGCTGTTGGGTTGAAGGAAAACACTTGGGTAAAAAAAATATTTTGAAATTTTGCGATTTTTTTCCCCCAAAAAATTCAGAGAAAAATTCGACAGTCAAAGCACACAATTTCGCAAAATGATCCATGTTTTTCAAAAACCAGAGACAGTTAAATTTTTTCACTCAACAATTTTCTTATGCACATATTTCAGATGCCTCTAATTTCAAGAAAAATGCAGCTATTTTACGAAATTTTGGATCTGGCAATAAAATTTGATTAAAATCAGGAACTATAAAATAGGTATCAATTTTTTCCCATAAGCCACCGTTCCTGAGATATAACGATTTAAAAAGTTGTAAGCGTCATTGTATGCACACGTTACCACGCCACCTCTGGGGTAGTGTAACGTGATTTCCCCAGTAGGCCTATTTCACAGGTCTGTTGTGATTCTGTTTAATTGAAAACTATTTCAATTCAAAAACAGTAGAACAATTTATTTATTCGAATCATAATCTTCAATTACTTCTTCTTGTTGTTCTTTTTCTTGATTTTTTTCTTCTTTTTCTTGATCTTCTTCTTTTTCTTCATCCTGGGTGTAAGAGAATTGCGTCAATAGCTATGTATCACATGTCTGGTCGTCAGTATCAAACGGATCCTCTGCTGTTGGTGATTCAACATTAAAACACGACCGGCCTTAACAATTCGTGCATGCCAGCGAACAAAACAGTCCAACTTCTTTGCGACTACATTTAGCACTGCATCCCTTTTTACAGTTGCAAAAAATTGTGTTTAGCAGTTTTTCCGGCGCGTGTGGGAGTAAAGTCTGAATTGGTTCTAATGTATTATCGACCAACTTCCAACCCCAATCTTTTGGGTCTAGCCGATAACCAAACCACACTTGAACTTGGGAATATACCCGAAAAAGATGTTGATGAGCAGCAACTGAGGTTGGAGGAAGACAAGCTAATTGCACTTTGTTTTATTTCTAGTGTTTTTAACAAAACATGCATATTGATCCCTATCTAAGCAGGTAGTTTTTTTAGGGACTGGGTTTCATTTTACCTGATATTCTCATAGTTACACCACATGTTTATTTTATATTTTAAATGTAAGTTACAATCACCGATAAAAAAAATGTTTTTACTTGTATTACACCTACAGGGATGTATATACATATGTGACGTACTAATGCATACAATGACGCCTACAACTTTTTGAATTGTTATATCTCAGGAACGAAGGCTTTAAGAAAAAAAATTATTAAAACATTTTCTGTAGATAATTTTATGATTTACAATTTTTGTTAAGGGTAATTTTACGATAAAACTTCTGTTTTAAAGAAAATTGCGAAAAACTCATTTTTTTGACCTTTGACCTCTGACCTCGAGTCAATTTTTTTCCACGTACCGGAACGATGGGGAATTTTGAAATGTTATTTTTAATTATGTTTTAAACAACTTTAACTCACTTTTAGCTTAATGTTAATTTATATACCTTTGAATGTCTAGATTGACCAAAGTATATATATTTTTTGTGGGTCCCAGGTCTCACTTTTTAGAAAAAAAAATGAAAATTCTAGATACCTACACCAATGTTTCCTTTATATGTTATGTAGCATTTTACTATTTTTCTTTCTTTTTTAACAATAAAAATTAGTTTACTTTATAAATGCCTGGATCCATAAAGATGGTAACAAGCAAAACATTTATTTTTTTTTAATTAAATTGCTTAACTCATAAAAGACAAAAACATTTTTTTTAATTGCAAAATGATCTTGTAGCTATTTTTTCCCATCTCTCTTATTTTAGAAAAAAAATCAGCAATTTTTTTTTCTTAAATCCAATTTACAAATTTATTAAATTGGCAACACTCAAAAATTAAGAAAGTTTAGAAAATTAGGCAACATTTGTCTCAGACCATGGCTATAATACATCACCCCTTAAGACTTATTAACCCTTGTAAACCCTCATTATTTATAAGACACCGCTTCAGTTCATTTGCTACCAAATTTAATTATCCTTTGATGTGATCCCCTTTTGCCTGGTTAGAGTATGTAAGATGACAGTAAATTGGAATTTTGGTTGGCTTATAATAATAAGTAAACGATCTTGCCAAAAATTAATTTCATTGTAAAAATATTATTAAATTTATATTATTTTTGGCAACTATATAAGTTTTTTAAAAAGTTTGATTTTTAAAACAGTTTAAATACAATTTATTTATGTTATGAATAAAACTTAAAAAATTTTGGTAATTGTCTCGAAAGTTGCCTCCACTCCGATTTTGACCAAATTTGGTACAACGGGGTTTTTTGGGGTGCTGATCAAGAATCTGAAAACAATGTTTTTCGGCGAAGTTTCGTTTTTGATATATTCATCCTCAAAGTTAAAAATCAAACTAACCTCATTTTTACTATATTTGTCCTTTTTACACACGATTTATCATTTTTACAATAAATTGGCACACAATATTTCATAAATACCTTATAAAATTTTGTTTTTTATTTATTTTCCCTTTTTTCCATTAAATTGCGAAGTTTTAATGGCAAAGGCTGCGGCCATATTGGCTAATAAAATCCCTAGTGCATACATGGTTGCGGCGTTTGAAAGTGGAGGTTTTCAATTAAATGAAAAAAAAGTGTAAAATAAAAAAAAAAACAAGTTTTTAAAAGGTGTTTATTAAATTATTTATGCCAATTGTATAAATTAGGAATTCTGTGCAAAAAAAAGGAGGAATAGTGAAAATAAGGTTAGTTTGATTTTTAACTTTAATTATGAATATTTCAAAAACGAAACGTTGCCAAAAACAATTGTTTTCAGATTCGAGATCAGCGCTTCAAGAAACTCCTGTATACCAAGTTTGGTTAAAATCGAAGTGGAGGCAACTTTCAAGACAATTACCAAAATATTAGTCTTCAATATTATAAATGACATTCAGACCATACGCTGTATAACAGTGCCTTCTTCTAAGCTTAAAATTATACAGTGCATTGTAAAGTAGTGAAAAATATGTTAAACATTTAAGAAATAACTTTTGGGAAAAACGCTTGGACTCGTAAGGTTTATTTTTTTGTGCATTCTTGTAGGAGGTAAAACGTCTTGGATACATTTTTTTAATGGCAATCCCAATTTTTTATAATGAAGTTTGAGAAAGCACAGTTTTCTACATCGGGTAAGAAAATTTTAAGTATGGGTTAAATAAAAAACAGACGCTTTTGAAATTTTAAAATACTAATTTTTAATGGCAATATAAAAACATTTAATGTTTAAATGCACAACCGTTAGCGACTTAACAGTAACAAAGATTAAAAAATAAGTACTTTTTGAACAGTTTTAATAACTTTAAGAAGTATAGATTGTATTTTATGGCGAATTATTTCTCTTTATTTAAAAATAATTATGTTCTTTACCAAAATATCATCATGATGAATTAACAATACAACTACTTGGTTTTGGCTACGCATCCTATTTCCAAATTCAATTATGGCAAGAATTTAAATTCTTTTTCGTTTCATTAATTTAACCATTTGTTAGAAAATGACCCCATATTTCTTCAACATACACTTTAAATACTCTGCTTTGATATAAAAATAAGATATAAGTTCTTCAAAATACTAATTTGATAGGACTATTTAACGAAGTTAAGGTAGGATTATGCAGAAAAATTAAGTTAAGTTAACAAAAATTAAGTTAATATAAATTAAGACATTTGTGTAAAAACATGCAAATTAATTTAAAAATAATAAAAAAATTCAGCATGCGTAGAGCAAATCACTGTTAATAGGGTTTTCTTTCTTTCTGGCAGCTATCCGGTAATTTGTTAACTTCTTAAACAAATATAAGTATAAAAAATATATAATTTTGTTATATTTTTTCATAATGCATGGGAAAGACGAGTTTCTGTTAACCTATTTTATAATGTTATTGTGTGGGTGTTTAATTATTTTAAAAGGGAAACGTTATTTTATTTTATGTTAAGGTTAAAAAATTAAAATAAGTTAAGAAAGATAAAAGTTGGTTATCTTCTTAACTTAATTTTTAATTTATGTGTATAATTGAAACCATTTGATTACATAATATTTATCTAGTCTTGTGTTACTTTAACTTAATTTAATTTTGCTGCATAATTCTAACTTTAGCTGACAAAAATCCAATATTATTGTCAAGGTAACTGTCAGGCAGCCAACTAAGCACGATTTGAACATTTAATTTAGATATTTCTAAAAATTTCATTAGTGATGTATCTCCAACCGTTTTCAAGTGATAACTTAAAACTATTCTTACAAGCTACGACTTATATATATCCCTTGTTTACCGAAGCTTGACCGACTTTTCACGGTTCAGCAACGGCTGCCAGATAATTGGAATATCGATGCTAGGCTTGCTAAATACATTTTGGTTGTTTACAATAATTACAACTTCTGTAAATTTTCTTTTCTTCCAGTGGGTTTCTTTCTAAATAGCTTTTGCTTCCGACCATTGTATGCGGTGTTGTTTTGACCAAGCGTGTTCGGCAATCCCTGATTTCGACGTTTCACCTCGTTCCGTATATTTTCTGTGTTCTTTGACTCTAACTTTAAGTGGTCTTTTCGTTTCCCCGATGTATACCTCACCACATTCGCAGGGAATTTGGTAGATACAGTCATTATTTGAAACAGTGTTGTCTGGTTTCGTCTTAGTAAGAATGCTTCTTAGAGTTGTTTGTGATTTAAATGACGTTTTAATGTTATACTTATTCGCGATTCTGCGGATCTGTTCCGAAGTTCCTTTAATATATGGAATTGTCATAAATATTTGGTCATGTGAAGTCTCGTTTAAATTAGAGCTTTTTGTCTTATTTTAATACTTCTCGATCGTTTCCTTTACCTTATATTACTTATTTTCTCTTGCAGGGATTTCTTACTGTTACATAGGGTCACTGCACGATTGTATAGAGTACGTATGACCCCTTGTTTTGTTTTGTTGGAGTGATTAGAAGTCTGGTGTAAATATTGTCCAGTGTGGGTAGGTTTTCTGTATGCTGAGGTTTGTATATGTCCATTATTTATTGGACTAGAACGTCTAGAAAAGGCAGGGCCGAATTTTGCTCCTTCTGCAATTTAAATGTTTTAAGAAACTTTTCAGTTCTTTATCATTACCTGTCCATACAATGAAAGTATCGTCAACATATCTTAGCCAAACTTTTGGTGTTTGATTGGTGCAGTTTTAATTGCGTGTTCCTTAAACCATTCAATGTAAATATTTGCTGCCACTGGGGACAGCGATGAACCCATAGGAAGTCCATCATCTTGCGCGTAATATTCATCTTTCACCTGAAAGTAAGAACTACGGAGGCATAGCTTCAACAAATCCATCACTCCATCCAGCGGCAGGGTGGTGCGCTCTACTAGTGTATGATCTTCTTTAAGCTTGGCTCGGATAATGCTTAACGATTCTTCCACTAGTACGTTTGTATACAGACTTTCCACATCAAAACTTACAAAAGTATCGTCTGGTCCTATTTCTACATACTCTATATAATCGTGCAGTGACCTTATGTAACAGTAAGGAATCACTGCAAGAGGAAATAAGTAATATAACTAGGGATCTTAAGCAAAACGGATACAGTGAGAGACTGGTAAAGGAAACGATCATGAAGTATCAAAATAAGACAAAAAGCTCTAATTTAAACGAGACTCCACATGACCAAATATTTATGACAATTCCATATATAAAAGGAACTTTGGGAAAGAACCGCAGAATCGCGAATAAGTATAACATTAAAACGACATTTAACGACGAGACCAGACAACACTGTTTCAAATAATGACTGTATCTACCAAATTCCCTGCGAATGTGTGAGGTATACATCGGGGAAACGAAAAGACCACTCGAAGTTAGAGTCAAAGAACACAGAAAACATACGGAACGAGGTGAAACGTCGAAATCAGGGATTGCCGAACACGCTTGGTCAAAACAACACCGCATACAATGGTCGGAAGCAAAAGCTATTCAGAAAGAAACCCACTGAAGAAAGAAAAATTTAAAAAGCTGTAATTATTGTAAACAACCAAAATGTATTTAGCAAGCCTAGCATCGATATTCCAATTATCTGGCAGCCGTTGCTGAACCGTAAAAAGTCGGTCAATCTTCGGTGAACAAGGATAGTATATAAGTCGTAGCTTGTAAGAATAGTTTTTAGTTATCACTTGAAAACGGTTGGAGATACATCACTAACCGAAAACGTTGTGTAACAAATAACAAATAAAGACAATGGAAGTTTAAGATTTTAGTGTTATTGAATACCCAATTTGTTTCGACAAATTATAATATTGCCCTATTTGAGGTATAAAGTTAAAAAAATCAACTTTTTAAAAAACCATATCTCATATAGATAAATTTAATTTTTACTAACCTAAATAAACCTTTACTAACGTTTATCGATTGTTATTTAAATCTTTTGTTTAAAACTAACATCGGTTTTGAAATTGTTTCCATTGGTTTTTATGTAGACCAACCTTTTTTATCCTATCTTAACTTAAAAAGGGTAAATCCTATTAATAATGACCCACAGAAACTTGTATAAAAAACAATGAAATTTAATTCTTTGTTGCAAAAAATGGATTATGCTCCTAAACAAAAAACTTGAAACACAATTTGTCTTTACCTTATCCGTCATATAAAGCCCCGAAATAATATTTGGAACTTTTAAAAAGAACAAAATTACTAAATTGATTTAAGTTTATTTCTGTTTAAGTCTTATGTTCTAGTTAAGAGCTTCTAGATAAAACAAAGATTTTTTTACTAATCCTTAAAAGCAGATAATAAACTAAAAACGATACTTTGTAAAGACGTTATACCACCATCTTTGCAAATCTATTTCAAGATTGTGAATCCGTATTGTCAATATTTTATTTTTTCAGAGAAACATTAATTTTCAAAAGCCTAATATAAATTACTATATAGCTGCCAACATTTTAGCTGATATTATTAAGCAAGCTAAATTAGACCAAACAAGGACCAACGCTAAGGATAATTAAATTTTGGACCAAATAAAGTGAACGATATCCTGAACAGAATAAGGCCTAAGCAATTAAAAAATGGGAAATTTTATATTGTTGCGTATAATTTTACTTAATGGATAAAATTTTTTAATAAAGTAAAAATTATTTACTAAAATAGGTCCAGTAGTTTTTAAAGAATTATAAAGTCTGTACATCGGTGATTTTTTAAAAATTAGCACAATTTAACTTATTTATACATAACTTATATTTATTTACTTATAACAACAAATTTGTATTATGTAAGTGTAAATTTAATGTTATAATACTATTAAAAAAATACTTTAGTTTAGATATGGCCTTTCAAATAACTATATTCTGATTTAAAATAAAGATAATCCAAATTCAATAAAACTAATCATCAAAAGCACTACAGTCTCACATAAAACAAATTTTTGCAAGGTAACCATGAAACATATTTACTTATGGCACAGCATAACTTGCAGGCAGCACGATCTCTTCCTGGCGGTGCAATTGATATTTTTAAGCACAAAACACGAAAGGAACGATTACAATTCAAATAAAGAAGACAGATCTTATCTTAATAAAACTTTGGCCGAATCTGTGAGGGAAAAATAACCGTAATTTCCCGCCCATTCATAAAATTGTGCTGCTTTTGGTTAGTTATGCTGTAATACCAGTGTGATACCGGTATGTTGTGGTTACATAGCAAAAATTTGTTTTATTCTGTACGCTGCTTAATAGTATAGCCCAGTTGGTGGAGTAAATTTTACACTATAAGCACAAGTAATTAGCGAACTGGCTGATTTTTTTAATAAGTAGTTTAGAGTATACTGATTGATTAAAAATTGTCATACCGCACTATTTTATTCACAGTATCGCAAAATTAAAAAAAGTTCATAGGTCAATCAAATTCCAAAAAAATTTCGAAATTTTTTTTTTTAATTCTCAAATATTTCGGTCTGCGATGGAAATCGAAAAAAATAAAAAATACCATCTTGTAGGGGAAGAGTTTTTCTATGAAAAAGATATTTTGCGTTTTTTTCTTAGAGTTATAGTTTGTCCGCAAAAAATTCGATAAGCCATTAAACCATCTTGCGCTAACAAACAAGCGATAAAATTCACGCTTTAAATTTAAAATCATAACATTCCACTCGATTACCTATTACATTATTAATGTAGGAAAACTTTACTCTAAGATATTGTAAGTAAAAAATTGAAAAAATCCGAAATTTTTGTTTCTTTTTTAAAATTTTCAAAAATTTTCCAAAAAAATCATGAGACTAATTTTTTTTTAGTTTTTCATTTTTTTGAGTTATACAATAATAAATATGAATTAAAAATCATTATTTATTTTATTTTTAATAGAGTCAGTAGAAATTACATGTTACAAAATTACAAATCATCTACATTGTCGTTATCATTATCATTGTTTTCAGTCAGCAGCAGACTCGTCAGAACTTGTCTCTGTTGTAAGTTGTGCAAAATTTTTGCATGTATCAGGATACAAGTTGTTTTATTCGGTGCTCCATATAACGAAAGCAGAAATAATATGCCATTTTCAAAAATCGTTTCATGTGACTGTCTTGGCAATTTAAAACTTTCTAAAACTTGTGCAAACTTTTAATTTTTTGATTTTTTTTATAGAACTTATGACAATTTTTTTTCTATTTACTTACCTGGGCCTTTTCATACCTGTCCACTATGTACATTCTATTCTTTAATTATTTATCTGTTTAGTATAGCAGTATCAAAATTTATCTTCAACTATACAAAGAGAAAAAAATTAGAACATAAAGAAAACGGAAAAAACAAAAAATTATTAAAATTTAAAAATGTTCCCTGCTTAATAAATTTATGTTTACAGATTCTTTAAGTATACTAGTTTACCTACATTTAAAAAAACAATTCACCCAAATAAGTGGATATTTCATAATTTTTACAGACTAATACATTTATATGCTATAATCTTTAGTTCTGAAAAATTTTAAATAAAATATTTATCATTATGAAATTTTATTTATTATAAATACAATTTCAATTATAGTATATATTTTTATATATATATATATAATATATACTATTTCCATATAATATATATATATATATATATATATATATATATATATATATATATATATAGAGTTTCTTTATACGATATTTTATTAAAAACAGAAAATAAATCATACCATAAGAAAGCTGAGAGTTCCAACTTCAAAATAGTGTATTTCAAATTCTAATTCAACATCTCGTAAGAACGTGTCAGATTATAATGTAATACGCGCTACTCTAAAAAATAGCTCCGCACGCGGCCTATCGGGCGTCTCGTGCGTAGTATGCATAAGTTATTAAATTAATTTTTTGCGGACAAACTATGACTCTGACAAAAAAAGTGCAAAATACCTTTTTGGTAGAAAAAAACTTTCTTTACAAGATGGTATTTTTTGTTTTTCATTATATTTATCCCATCCCAAAAGTTTCTGAAATTTTAAAGAAAAATTTTTTTTTTCGATAATTTTTTTGACTAGGAAATTGATTGACCCATGAACTTTTTCTCATATCAACCAATATACTCTAAACTAATTATAAAAAAAATCAGCCAGTTTGCTCGTTACTTGTTCCCGTGGCCTTCACCAACTGGCTCTACTAGAGAGTTGGTGAACAATTTTGAGTAGTTCTTGAGGTACTGTAAAAATTTGTGTAATTATCCTTAAAGAACCCCTTAACATAAAAGTCAAGGTCTAGCTGAAGGGTTGCTGCCTCCTACCAAACCCTTAAATTAAAAAAAGTCAAGGGTTGGTAGGGAGCCGCTACCCTTCAGTCAGACCTTGACATTTATGTTTGGGGGTCCTTTAAGGTCAATTATAGCTCTCGGCCTATAATATTTGATTTATGTTGTCTAGACAGGACCTTACTGCACCTTGCAATTTTTGTGACCCGATAAGCCTAGTATTAGGTAAGAAAAAGAGTCTTACAACTTAATGATGGTAAGCTGCTCTAGTTTTGGTTTTAAGTACGTTAGTCCAGTCCCTTAAGAACTGCTAAACTACTTTTGTTCGAAAGCCACCTAAGTCCTGGAAACAATTTGGTAAAATTAACAAAATTGGGATGTGGTGATGTTTGGCTTTTCAGTACGTGCCAATATTACTTTATGTAAATTTCTTCACAAAACTAAACTGACTTTTATTTACAAAAACTGAAAAAGAAAACAATATACCAAAAATTTTTGAATTTCAAAACATTATTTTGGGGTTATGATCTGCATAGTCTGAAAAGACAGTTCGCAAAATTATAGTTATAGGATATATTTTTTAAACACCATAGTTTAAATTTACGAGCTATAGTTCCAGAGTAACATATAAATTTAAATTTTTACAATGTATTCCAATAAAATTTTACTTTACTTTTTCAAATTAAGGGTACTTCATAAGTGGCAAATTTTCCCAATTACGTTGTAACTAATCTTTTATAATACCGATTTAAGTAAAATTTGGTGAACTGTCGTCTTAGGTCATGTAGACCGTAGTTTCAAAATAATGTTTTTAAATTCAAAAAGTTTTGGTCTATTTGTTCTATTTGGCCGTATTTTCAGTGTATAGATATAAATTTATAATTGGTGTATCATACTTTATTGTATTAAGAAAACGAATTATTAGTTTTAAAATATTAGTAAACAAGTATTTATGGTAAAGTATTAAATAATCAAATAGTATTTAAAAGCATGCATTAGCTAAGACTTTTTTAGTCACGACACATTATTTTGTGTTGGCACTGGCAAAAAGTAGTTTCTTAAATCTAATATGTACAAAACTTAACTTGATCTTTTAAAGCTTCTCCAGGCTATATTCCTGTGTTGCAAAAAGCTAAATTGGGAATGTTTATTTTTATAATTACTAAATAATCACAGATCTAAGTAATGTTATATTCTTTTGCCTTTCCTATCCTGTTTTCTAAACGTTAGGTATTAAATTAAAAAAAGCTTCCATCGCGATTGATACGCGAGATTTTGGTAATACAACGACTTGAATTTTTTGTGCTGTGGGCTGAAGGATGTAATTAAAGGTTTTATTTTATTTTTAATGTTTTTAATTACTGTTATTCAAAATTCTTTTAAGTTATCGAATTTTAAAATTACTTGTTATTATTTAGATATGAAAGTATTGCTCTTTTAATAAACAGAACTGTATTTTAAAGCCAAATATTGGTCCAAACATACACCCAAAATTGCATTTTAAAATAAAATTTTACACACATTAACAGATTTTAACCATTTTTTAAATTGTTTTTTGTCTTATTCAGCCGCCTTTTCTGGGACACTCTGTATATAGATATAAATTTATTATTGGAGTATCATATTTTATTGTATTAACAAAACGAGATATTAATTTTAAAATATTAGTAAACAGGTATTTATGGTAAAGTATTAAATAATTAAGTAGTATTTAATAGCATGCATTAGCTTAGACTTTTTTAGTAACAACGACACATTATTTTGTTTTGGCACTGGCAAAAAGTAGTTTCTTAAATCTAGTATGTACAAAAATTAACTTGATCTTTTACTGCTTCTCTTTTTACTTACACGTTTTTTTGCAGAAAGCTAAATAAGAGATGTTATTTTTTTTATTGCTAAATAATGACAAAATTAAAAAATTGAAAAATATAATAGTTATTACAAAAAGTAGCTATATTTTAGAATATGCAAGGCAAGATTCTTTTGCCTTGCATATCCTGGTTTCTAAACGTTAGAAAGCAAATTTAAAAAAAGCTTTCATCGCGCAACGCATTTTGATAATACAACTACTTTAATTTCTTTTGTGCTGGATTTATTCTATCTTATTTTTTTTAATTATTGTGATTTAAAGTTCTTTTACGTTATCGAATTTAAAAAAAAAATACTTTTAATTTTATAAATATGAAAGAAGTGCTTTTTTAATAAACAGAACTGTATTTTAAAGCCAAATATTTGCCAAACATACACTCAAAGTTTCATTTAAAAATAAAATTTTTTATACATTATTTCTTTGTATGGTTTCGTACATTATGTAAATGCGGATGTGAATATTTCGGCTATTTCAGATAAATAAATATATTTTTCCGATACGTGTTTCGTATGTTGCTGATAGAAAAGCTAAAAGCCGTCGCTTTTATAAGAGATTGAAGAACTGGAAGTAATAAAAAACTGCTTGAAAATTCTTATCGTTTGCAGAAATATACATGGTAAATTTATCCATTATCTAATAAACGCAATTTTTTTTTTTTTTTTTTTTGGAAAAAGAATATATCTTATAGTTCCTGTCGTTTAATTGTGTTGAATTTAGAAAAGATATAATATTATATAAATAAAACTTATAATAATTTTGTTAACGTAAAAAATCACTCCTTGTGGCCCTAAATTTTTTATATTTTAGGGTCCCTAGAATAAGAAAACCATTTTTTCCTGCTTCGTGAAGCTTTCTATCTACATATCCGCAAGCCTGTTGGCACTCCAGTTGCAAAACTCCTTTAAAACATCCGTAAAGGAAACGAATTCTGAAGGTGTCTAGAGTATAAAGATGTGGCTCTACAATTTTATTTTTTAACAGGTATAAAAAGCAAAAATGAGTAGCGAAAAATACGTGCTTTATAGCTATATTAGTATTTTTATCAAGAGAATTACGACCAAATTTATGTTGTTTTTAACATTTGTGTTTTATTTTCTCAATATAAAACAGTAGATAAGCAATACCGATTGTACCGCAATAAGGGTAGTTTTCCCATAAGAAATACATGGGAGCCTAACTCAAAAAGGGGTTGTTGGTAGATAGGGGTACTTTTTGTAGATATCATCTGACATTATCAGGGCCATTTTAAAAATAATTAAATAAATAAAAAGTCCAGCAGGATTCGAACCAGGTATAATTTCCGTGACAAAGCACCTCGTCCCAACGCCTAACCGATTCGACCACGAAGGTACATTAAATTTAAATGAATAATTGTTGTATAGTATCCGGCGTATTACGTTATCACACGTGGGCATCGTAGTAAAGGGAAAATAATTAATTAAATAATAACCTAGCAGGATTCGAACCACCAGTCGCCGCGACCCATTGCTTTAAAGTCCAGAGCGCTACCGCTGCACCACGGTCAATAGTAGATGAATAAGTTGAAATAGTTGTATAGTAGAAGTGGTGTAAATAATTAAATAATAACCTAGCAGGATTCGAACCACAACTTCATATGTATCGATAACTAAGGAACCGGTACCAGATATAAAAGGGAAAAGAGACATCTAAGGAGGTAGGTATCGACCGGTTCAACAACAACTCACCACACCCTTAGGTAATCAAGTACAGGGAAATACAGTGCTGTTATTTGGAAATACAGTACCGTTTTTTAAAAAACAGTGCTGTTATTTGAAAAACAGTGCTGTTATTTAAAAAACAGTGCTGTTATTTAAAAAACAGTGCTGTTATTTGGAAATACAGTGCTGTTATTTGGAAATACAGTACCGTTATTTGAAAAATAGTGCCGTTATTTGAAAAACAGTGCTGTTATTTGAAAAAACAGTGCTGTTATTTGGAAATACAATGCCTTATTTGGAAAAACAGTGCTGTTATTTGAAAAACAGTGCTGTTATTTGCAAAAACAGTGCCGTTATTTGGAAATACAGTGCTGTTATTTGGAAATACAGTACCGTTATTTTGAAATACAGTGCTGTTATTTGAAAAACAGTACTGTTATTTAAAAATAGTGCTGTTATTTGAGAACAGTGCTGTTATTTGAAAAACAGTGCTTTTATTTGACAAAACAGTGGTGTTATTTGGAAATACAGTGCCGTTATTTGAAAAACAGTATAGGAATTTAGGTTAGGTGTGCTTGGCACGCGCCAAGCACACCTAACCTAAATTTCTATACTCCTGCTAGGTTATTATTTAATTAATTATTTTTCCTTTACTACGATGCCCACGTGTGATAACGTAATACGCCGGATACTATACAACTATTATTCGTTTAAATTTAATGTACCTTCGTGGTCGAATGGGTTAGGCGTTGGGACGAGGTGCTTTGTCACGGAACTTATACCTGGTTCGAATCCTGCTGGACTTTTTATTTATTTAATTATTTCCAAAATGGCCCTGATGATGTCAGATGATATCTACAAAAACTACCCCTATCTATCAACATCCCCTTTTTGAGTTAGGTTTTAGGATGGCGATAAAATTACAGATCGAACCTAAAATTTCTCCCATGTATTTCTTATGGGAAAAGTACCCTTATTGCGGTACAATCGGTCTTGCTTATCTACTACAATTTGTATGCAAAATTTGAGAGACTTAAATAGGTCCTGTTTGGTTACACCTTTCTGAATTTTTTGAAACTAAAAAAGCTAAAAAATAAAGTAGTTAATTTATTTTATAATTTAGTTAAAAGACATAATGAGCTAAGACAAAAAGACCTCAATTAGCATAGTGACAAATGTGAAAGCAGACTACCCAATCTAAGTTATTAAAATAAAAAATTAGGTTAATTAATCTCCCAAACTGCGCCCGCTAATTTGAGTTTTGTAATCCGTGACTCGGTTTAGTCGCGATTCTGATAATCCAAAATAAAGCAGAACGAAGTGAAACGGAAATCTCGCGTCTCGGGATGACATCTGGTAATGTAGATGCAAATGAAGTCTTGTAAAACGTAACAGATGGGTTTGTTAAATCTATAGAGAAAGTTAATTGAAGTTTTAAAGGTTTAAAGAATGGCTTAAATTCTCTTTAATGTTGGCATATATTTTTCTTTACTTAATTATGCCGCTGTGTAGACAATCTTTTTATTTGGTAGTCAGAGACAAAAAAACAGATAACCTTGCAAAGAAAAATCTTTTTAATAAATGATACAGGTTATTGTAAAAACAGGCTTAAATGTTCCAATTTTTAAATTAAAAATATCACTTTTTTTAAACGAAAAACAACACAAAACAGTAGTTTATAAGACATTCTATTGTTTTGCTGTAACTCAAATAATGTTTAATAAAATATAAGATTTTCCTAAAAACAAGGTAAGTCAAACAATTTAAAATAAAAAAATCATTTAACCCTGCTTTCAAGACCCTCTGATTAAACACCCTTTATCGGTCGCGCTATTATGGCGCTATTGTGCAGTGAACAGTAGTAATAATCTACAAGAATCACAATTACAAATTAAGAATTCTTTTAGGATTATTGCCCTTAACATTCTAGCAAATGTCAGAAGGCGTTTTTATGACAATCTTGGTTATTGTTTGGCTCAGGAAGGTGGTTTATTTGAGCATCTTCGATAACTTGAGAGTTTTTCTTTTTTTATTTTATGAATGCACATTAATTTATTTTTATAAAAATATCTTCTACGTTCCATTATTTATTTGAAAAAATTCTTTTGTTTTATTAGGAAAAACTGTTTGGTTCTTAAAACCGTAGCAAACGTTGCGGTCTCGTAAGCAAATAATTTTAAATTTATGGCTGATAAGAAATCCGATCGAAGACGATTCTTGCTACTTGCCTATAAACACTGCATATTCTTACTGAATATAAAAACGTAGTACATAACTAATGTGGGCAGATAACTCTTCCGAATTTATCACCGCACTCCCCACCAATCCCAACCAAAAATGAGCCACGTGAGGAAACGAGACAGAAATTAAAATGCAAGCCACAAAATTATTATTGGTATTTTAGAATTGGGTACATCCAAAATTGTCCAGAAGCCTCCTATGTTCGCAGTACGGTGCGTTACTATATATATATATATATATATATATATATATATATATATATATATATATATATATATATATATATATATATATATATATATATATATATATATATATATAAAAGGTCTCCGATATCCCAACACAAATATTAATTTATATAATAATATGAGTGACCCATTAAAAACTACCAGTTTTATTATTATTATTATTTTTTAATAATTAAATCCTGAAAAAATCTTTAAAGTTATTTATTTAAAACTTCTCTGGTATAATGTGGTTTGTCAAGAAAAAAACTTAATTTCGACGGGTATACAAAATTTTATTTTTCTTGTTAAAGATGACTAGAAGTTGTAAGGAAAAGAATATAATTTAATTTTTTTAACTGATTATCTTGTATGTAAAAATAGGGGTAAATTTACATCAACTTTTTCCATAGATGCGAGTCCAAGATTTTATTGTGTTATTAAAAACCATAACATTGTCTTATACCTTCAAGAAATGCTTAAACAAAATGTCACATCCTCGGACTGATCGACTAACGGAATTAGAAAACCATGGTTTTGTGATCCAAGTAGACAATAAACAAAAAAATACTGAATGGCTTTAATAACTTTATACTGTTTACAGAAGCATATTTATATGACTGATTTGCAAGTTAATTGAAGTCGAACACCTTTGGCATGAATGCAAATAAGTCACAGGATACAGACACAAACAATGTACCCTAAGGTTTAGATAGTCCTTTGAGGTCGACTTCGTCTATTTGAGGATGCAATAAAGGATTTATGCCTTTAAATTATGCAAAGGCTTTTTGCATTTCAGGCAAGCTATTTAGTTAAAAGTAGTTAGCTTTAAATAAACTTGTTGCACTTAAGTTATTGATACGAACACAGTGTTAAATTTTACTCTACATCTGTTTTAAATAACTGGTGAATTATATCAGTCAAGATTGCTGTTTTTTAATATTTACTTTATTTCAAATAATTTGGTCGTTACTTGACAGAACTCCATAATCACTGAATGTAATAAAATAAAAACAAGATTTATTTGAAAATTACACTGATATGAATGGTTAAGCAAAAATTGAGAGTTTTTATTTACAACGTCTGTTTTTTAAAATTATTTGCTAAAATACTATAGAAAATACCAGACATACAGTGTTTCATTTTTAAAGGCCTGTTTAGGTGCAACCTCGCTAAATATTTACAAAACGTTTAGATATGCTGCAGCGACAGGAGATATTTTTATTTTTGTCAAAAGAGCAATACGGTGAAATAACTTTAAAATGGAAAATAATGCGCATTCATCGGGACTTGATACTAGAAATTCCGTTTGGTTTGGTCTTTCGATATCTTGGCGTTAAAGAAAATGGAAAAGTCAAAAGAATTCGCTTTAAAATCTTCGGATTTATTCAAGGAAATGGAAATATTTTGACTATATTAATGCAAGAAAACTACCTTTTACGTAAAATAAATCGTAAACGGATTGTCAATCCGAGTATTGTCCTCTATAAAAATAAGTATAGAAAGAAGAATATATATATAAATATATATATATATATATATATATATATATATATATATATATATATATATATATATATATATATATATATATATATATATATATATATATATATATATATATATATATATATATATATATATATATATATATATATATATAATATATATATATATTATATATATATATATATATATATATATATATATATATATATATATATATATATATAATATATATATATATATATATATATATATATATATAATATATATATTATTATAATATATATATATATATTTATATATTATTTATATATTTTATATTAAATATATATTTTTGTATTAATATGCTTTAAATAATTGCATTTTCGTAAAGTCTTTTGTTAGATGGCGTCAGAGGTCAATTTTTAAAATTTTTCCTTACTTTTATAAAGGATAGTTTTATAGACTTGGAGAGCCTTCGTCAGCCTGTCTTGGCTTAGAGCGGATGTGACCATCCCCAAAAAGGGTGGAACATGTAGCCGACTTAGCCACACCCGAGGTTTCCATCCTTTTGGAAACCCCGTAATTTTAATGCAATTAGCAAAAAGCATACTTCTAACTACGTAATTATTTTTTTAATTGTGAGGCATATACCCAAGAAACTATTTTCTATATTGAATTATATATATATATATATATATATATATATATTATATATATATATATATATATATATATATATATATATATATATATATATATATATATATATATAATATATATATAATAATATATATATATATATATATATATATATATATATATATATATATATATATTGAGTAGACATATTTAAATAAAATTTTACGTAAAAAGTAACCTAATAAATTTATTAAGCATATAAATTCATACGTTCTTTTTCTGCATCTTAAAATCATCCTGAAATTACTTAACCCTTGAACATTGTTTACCCTCTAAATCCCAAGACTAATTTGTTTTTATGTAAATAAGTCGCACAAGTACCGAAAATGTGATTAATTTGTGAATAAATTTTCTAGATAAACCGAGCACAAAGTTATTAGTCTTTGGTAGTGGTGCAGTGTAGAAGAGACACATTTTTTGTGGGTTTTTAAAATATTTCCATGATAGTTAATGACTATGCAAGAAATAACCTCTGTAAGTTTATGTATTTTGCAATTTTGGTAGAATATGTTTATTAATATAAACCGTTAACAATAATCAGAATATTTTCCATTTTTATGTCAGCATTGGTGCGATTTCACTTGATAATTTTATTAAAATATTAAATAGGATATACTCTTTTTTCTTTTAATATAACCTTATTTTTTATCCCTATCACAGGAAGGCTTGATGCCTAAATACTAGGGTACCGTAGGTGCCGAGTTTTTCAATGTTTAACTCATTTTTTCCCAGTTTTATCAACGTTGTCTGAACACTAAAGCATGCAATTATTGCATTTTGCAGCACCTTAGACAACGCGGTAGTGCCACTACGGGCGTTATTTTAAGTAACTACTAGCTAACTTTAAAAAATGGTGAAAAACAGATTGTTTTTGATTAGAATTTTTTAGTTTTTCTAAAATTTATTTACTTAATCCTAATCTAATTTAAGGTTTAACATCAAAACTTTAGTACCTCTAGACTAAATGCACCGACCAGCTCACGAAGGTTTGTTTAAAGCCCAAGTACTAGTTACGGTGAGTGCCGTGTTTTTAGATTTTTAACCATTTTTCCCCCAATTTCGTCAACACAGTCCAAGTGCCAAAACATGCAGATATAGCATTGCACGGCACCTTTTAGACAACGCAGTAGTGCCGATGCCACCCCGGACAAAAATAATAGGTACTACCCTCCATTAAGGTCTGGGTAATGTCATCCAGGCAGGCCTTACAGTTTAAGATAGATTTTCACACCCAACGACATACTGTGCTCACTGGCGTGTTACCAAGGAAGTTTGAAGGTATATGGAAGGCCAATGCTGTAGAACAAAATTATCTAGGCGTGCAAGGCGGCGGGAATAGGGGAATTGGCACCACAGAGTTTGCGCAATAAATAGTAGGTCAGGTCCGGACTTCCATAATTCTTTGTTACCATGTATAAACTTGACATTATCAAATGTTAAATTTAAACTAACTATACTTTCTTTGATTTTTTTAGTTTTTGCACAAAATTGTTAGTTAGTACACCATACTATTACAATTTTTTAATTATTGTGTAATATTGGATTTTATATCATCTGATTTAATATAGGAAAGAATAGAAAGCGTCACTTTACAGCCTTCTTTTTAAATGGTCGATATTTTTGGGAGTTTTGTATTTCTACCAAAAATTTTGGTAAAACAAATTAATACACGTTTTTTTTAATAAATTTCAAACATTGTACGATAGTTTCATGTTCTTATTACTAATTTTGTGATAAAAGAAGGGCAAGATAGTGATGAGTACCTAAGTGTAAACCTAATTTCTTTTTAATGATCCACAGAAATACACAAACATTGTGGTATTCATCTAAAAGGTAGAAGATTACCTTACTTTTCTTACTGCTATTGCCTATAAAAATTTTATTTTCTATATTTTATAATTGATATATGATTATTTATTCGGTTACCTAACGTTGCGTCTCATTAGAAGCACCTAATTTTAATATAAGAAATACTTACCTAAAGTAAAAAATGCCGGGTATGTTACCCTTGGATTTGCAAGACGAAACCATAGAACATCTAGTCATTTTGTTACAACAACAAACAATAAACGCAAAGTTATAGTCACGATTTAATAAACACTAATCACTAAAATAAGAAGAAGAATCCAAAAAACTTTTGCAACCACAAAATAAAATAACTCAAAGCAAAACAATCGAAATTAATACGGCGCCAACGACAAAAAAACATGTAATTTGCTTGGAAGGGTTGATGAGACGACGACGGTACATGGATTTAGTTTCATACGCACCGCGCCGTCGCACGGAAAACGGTACTACGGCTCTGATAAAAGTATAATGTGTTGCTTACCTACACACTGATTTATTAGTGTGTAAGTAGGCAACACATGATAAAATTTCGTGGAATTTTGTTACTGCGCAAAATCGTGGGGGCCACTCATGACAGTTATTTTCATAGTGGGCTGGACATTTTTTGATCAAATAGTTGCTTAGATTCGATGATCTCACGGAAGGCGGTGTTTTAATGCATTGGGTTTGTCTTTTTATCTTGATTATTATTACAAAAGTATGCAACTAATTGCTTTATTACTATACACTTATTAGAACACCACCTTTGGATTTTAATGAACTCGTCGTCCATCAAATTATCCGCGAAAGGAAATGCACTTTACTCTAGAGTCTAGAGGATGTATATAATTTTTTCTACTACTTTTCACAAAAAAAATGGGATATTTTAGGTATTAGTAGCCGGCTGATATTAAAACAGTGAATTGTCATAAGCATAAAAAACATGGCCCGACTCATCGTCGATGTTATAATCGCCGTGAGTCTGACACTCTGATCCTCCTATTAATCTTCCTCTTCCAACAGTTGTCCCTATTTCTTATAAAATGCCCAATATAATTTTTAAAGTCAAACAGATCAAGCGTATTCTTTCTTCTCTTGGTACTAAAAAATCGTCAGGGCTAGATGGCATACCAGCAATGTCTTAAAAAATGTGCTCCGACTTACCCATCCTAAATCGCCTCTTTTAATCTCGTACGAACGGCTTTTTCCGGAGAGTTGGAAAGCTGCACATGTGCAACCTGTCCCCAAAAAAGGATGCAAAACTCTCCCTTTTAACTATAGACCTATATCTCTTCTTTTAGTTGTTTGCAAAGTAATACAAAAATTTATTAATTCCCAAATTTTAAAGTATCTGGAAAAACATAAGATCTTACATGATAGGCAATATGGATTCCGTCACAGTAGATCCACAGCTAATCTTCTTTCCTTTGTCTCACACATCTGGTGAATTCCAGATCGTTGCTCTTCACATATCCAAAGCTTTCGATCAGGTCTGGCATGATGGGCTTCTTAACGAACTTCCTTCTTACGGTCTTCCACCTAGGCTCTCCAGTTTTCTTTCTAATCGACGTATATCAGTTAGTGTAGATGGTCATTCCTCCAACTTCTACCAAATTAATGCTGGGGTGCCCCAGGGCTCAGTGCTAGCACCCACGCTGTTTCTTCTACACATTAACGATCTTCTCTCTTCCACAATCAATCCCATTTATAGTTTTGCTGACGATAGTACCCTCCACTCTAGTATTCAATTTCTTAAGCCACCATGTAATTCTGATTTCATTCACTTTCACAAGATCTCAAACTTATCTTGGATTGGGGCGCCAAAATCTTGTTCAATTTAATGCCTCGAAAACACAGTCATGTTCGCTGTCGCGTAAAAAGTCTGCCAATGCTCATCCCTTACATATGAGCGGCCAAGTTCTGCAGAACAAATAGTCATTTAATCTTTTTGGCGTTACTTTTGAGAATAACCTCGAATGGCACAAACACATTTCATCCATAGCCTCGGCAGCTTCAAAAAAGCTTGGATTGCTCTTCCGAGCCAGAAAATATTTTACTTCTTCCAATCTGTACACTCTGTATGTTTCCCAAATCAGACCCTCTTTAGAATATTGTTCTTATGTCTGGGAATGGCGTCCCCTACAACACTTAGCATTCTGGACTCCATTCAAAGAAGAGCCGTTCGTCTTATTAATGATCCAACGCTTACGGAAAGGCTTCCTCTTCTTGCCCACCGTCGAGCTGTGGGGGATCTGTCGCTCTTCTATAGGTATTTTACGGCTTCTGCTCAGAGGAATTGGCCAGTATAATACTTTCTCTGACAGCTCTCAACAGAGCAACACGTAGTGCAACTTTTATGCATCCTTTTACAGTTCAGTTAGAGAGGCCCCGAACTTCCCGCTTTCTTCGTTCCTTCATCCCTAGAGTGTCAAGACTATGGAACCTGCTGCCCGCAGAAGTTTTTCCTTTTCCTCCCAATCTCCAAATATTTAAGTCCCGTGTGAACAAACTTCCTCTCACCACACTTAAGACACCCACGGTACGTTAGTACTTAGGCATCAGCCTTCGTGGACTGTCCCAAGATAAAAAAATTAAAAAAACTCTGAGGTATCACCCATATTTTTATACACGCTTATCTAACGGCGAACGCAACGTCGAGTCCAACCATGTTTTTTATCCTTACTAACTTATAGAGAATGCGCTGTTTTAAAAGCAGCCGGTTATTAACATGAATTTTCATTGTTTTTTGTTGTTTACATGGTTGTTTTTAGCGGCAATGCGACTGCGCGATTTGTCTAGTCATTTTGGTATTAGAGAGCATGCTGCTAACGGAATGTAATAAAATGGGCCGCCTAGTAATTTCCTTTTTTTCACCTCTTCAGCTCCCGAAGTATATTAAAAACTCTTGTCCCATATCAGTATCTAAATAATTTCAAATTTTATTTCATATATGCATAATGTTTGCTTGTTGTTTAATACAGTAACTATTCAGTAGCAATTTACTGCATTGCAGTATTATAAACTAAGCTTTATTTTTTACATTTAATATAAAGCAAGATTTCCCATTACTGCGTTTAATTCAAAGGTAAAAAATAAGCTTAATTATGTACTGCACTGACCTTTACACAATGCAAATTATTTGAGCTTTACACCAAACAGTTTTTACAAAAATGGCGTTACCTATAAGCACGCAATAAGAATGAGTAATAGACTTCAAGTAAATCGTGTTGTTTTTGTCTTTGTATATGTTATGGACAAAGTGATTATTTGGTCATTTTTCATAATGCCCTGGAAAAAAAGTAAGTAATTTGATAAATTTTATCAAATTGCCCATTTTTACCGGGCGTTATGAATAATGACAAATTAATTAGGTACTTAAACTTATTTTATTTAAAGCATTTTTTAAAAATTTTTAAAGTTTGTTTTTTCCTTTATTCAGTTATTTAATTTTATTAAATCTACAGCCTTATATAAGCTTTAAACCATAGTCCGTGGTCAATAAACTATTTTGTACGTACAACGCAACTTTGAGATGACACATCACAAGAAAGAAATTCTTCTTCTTCTTGCGGTGCCATACTCTATTTTAGATAGCGCTGACATATCTGTGTTATGTACCAACTAGACACAGATAGGCATTCACGCTTAACGTGCCTTCCGAAGCACATGTGAGAGGGTTTACTAGGCAGAAATACTACACAGTGGTTTGTCATTGCCTTCTGTGAGGTGACGAGCTATGAAAAAGTCCAATGGACAGTGCGCTGGTACGCTGCCACTACACCAACTCGCCACACAAGAAAGAAATGCAGACGTTAAATATGTGATGTACACATAGATAACCTAAATTTAGATATGTAATCGCTAATCGCCTTTAAGGCAGTTTACGCCAGCGCGCACTAAACAAACAATAAGGTTATATAGCATGCGTATTTGAAATCATTAATTAATTTATATTCATAAAATATTTTTTTTTATAATTTTGACATTTTTTATAATTTTGACAGTGAAAGTTTTCAAAACTCATTACTGTTAGTAGCAAATTTATTAGTTTTCATAACTAGTTACAAAAAGTAAAATTTTTCGCTATTGGTAATGAAAAGTAAGATATTTGACAACGTCAATGAGTTTTGAAAAGTTTTTTATATTTTAAAAAGAATCATATCAAATTCAAAATTAGAAAAAAATTGTGTTAAATTCGTTGGGAAACACTATTTTTCATAACTTTCATTCTTTTGCTCTGCTACTTACGAAAAATAGTGTTTTTTCCAACTGGTTGCACAAATAAATCTTCTTTCTAGATTTAGATACTAAATTTTTTTATTTTGTATTTCTATACATATATAAATTAAGTTAGGTAGTAATATAAACAATATGTAACAAAATTAATATAACAAAGTTTAGATAGGAAAGATAGGGTTTGTTTCAAGACCCAGTCTTTTTACCGCCGTGAAAAAGGGTCTACACAAATGTGCACTTTCCAAGCGGATCACCAAAAAACTGTTTATAATGTTTTATGAACAAAAGGAATGTATAAATGCTTCCACTAAACACAAAATAAGTCAATAAAACAATAAAACTTGTTTAGAATCTATTAATATATAGAAATCAGAAATCACAAAAAAAGTCAGTCCAAAAACTAAAAAATCTCACACAAGCGGCCGGTACGGAACTGGACGGTGACAAACGGTAAAATCGGTCTGCCGGTCCGTTCTGCGCATGATTTAAGACCCTAAATGATGACTTACGCCACAGCGCACGGACACATTTTTCGCCCATAAACTCTAACTTTTGATCTGCGCATCTTATACCCTTTGCCGGTCCATATGAAGGCCAGTGGATGTACATAAACTGAAACAATGAGTGAATTTAATAGACCTATTTAAGAAAGTTAGAAAAAATCTGTGTTTTGGAAATTGTCGAAGGACCCTTTGAATGTTGCCCAAACAATGGACCAACATCGGTCGCAACTACAAAATTTAGCTGATATACGCTAAGATGTGTCTGGTTGAGATATGCGCTTCCGTTTTTAGTGACAAAAAACGCAATTATAAAAAAAGGTCTTTACGCAATTGCTGTGCTAAAGATTAAAGATATAAAGCAATCGTTTTAACGGCACGACAACCACGGTAAAAAAATAAATGCAATAATTAAACCAAAATAAGTTATGGAAAATTGAGTGTATAATTATGTCATTTAAATTATAGTCTAATTTACACTCTGCGATTAAACAGTTTGAAATAAAAATAAAATTTCTAAATTCTCACATAAATCCTAAAGCAATAATTAAAGCTATATTAAGGCTATCGATTAACAATAATTTTTTAAGAAAATAAATAAAAATTTAAGTGTTTTCAATACTTTCTCGTTAAAGCAAAAGTATGTATATGAAATCTGACCAAAATTAAAAATATTAAAAATTTAATTTAGCTTCTCATATCCAGTCGCATGGCCAAGTGCCGACCTGACGCACGCAGTGTGTATATTGCACGAAACGTTTTAGCGTGTTTTTTCCCTATCATAACTTTGTTATCATTCTAGATAAAGGTTTGAGATTTGGTATATAAATTTACATAAATATTCCTATTACCTATGAAAAAACTAAGAAAGTATGTCAAGTAGTTTTTAAGACAATCGATTTTTAAAATCGCTCATTTTACTACTTACACGCATTAAAATTATAAAGCATATCCCAAGTAAATCCCCCCCTTCTTTTCATTTTAAATAACAATGAATGTATTAAAATTATAATAAATTATTATTATAATAATATATTTTAAATATTTTCATAAGTTTTTATTTGGATTGCTGACTTTACAAACTGGTAAGGAAATTGGCTTGATAAAATTCTATCCTAAAATTAGGTCTGATTAAAATTAATAATTAAAAAATTAATTAATAGAACTCTCAAGAAAGGATTAATTATAATGTTTGACATTCTGCTTCAAAAGCTTTTGGAATAGGTTATTTATTAATAGTCGTTGTGAGTAACCAAAAAATTTAAAACTTTGCAAATGCGATATGTTAAAGCTAAACTTTTGATTTAATATCTTGACTTGTTAAGCTTTTTTAAATAATTAATAGGCATCGATATAAACACACTATTTCTGATCCCTTCTGAGACAATAATATTCAATTTTTAGTACAGTTAACAGAGCAAAATGGAAGCTTTTTTGGTACCTAAAATCTACCAGTAAAACCATCAGTAGGTACCATCTTTTAAAAAATGGTGCAAAGAACATAAAAAAATCCAAATCCATACAAAAGTTACCTTTACCCCGTTTTTTTAGAACAACCTTTAAAAATTGTGCATTTTCTAAGAGAGTCGTTCAAAATATCACTGTAATATATTACACTTCTAAAAAAAAATACTAGTCAGACCGCCTCCGCCTGTAGATTGTTTGAACAACATATTATAAACATTCATTTTTTAAAAGATCAACTTTTTGACTTTAAAAGAGTGAAAGTTAAAGTTTAAAAAATATATATATATATATATATATATATATATATATATATAAAATATATATATATATATATATATAAATATATATATAATATATATATATATAAAATATATATTTTTATATTTTTATTATAATTTACTTTAAATTTTTTTAAATTAATTTAAAAAGGCTTTTGTAAAAAAATTTTTTATAAAGGGGCCCAAAATGTTATTATTAATAGGATTTTTAAGTTTTAATTTTGTTTCTTTTTCCCCTTAATTATTCTTTTAACCAAAGAAAAAAATTTAACTGGGGTTTTGAAAAAATTTAATTTCCAGTTTTGATTTGCTAAGGGGCGGCCAAAGTAAGGTTTCCCCTTGTTTTAATTCGAACTTTTTATTAAAATTTTGACCTGTTTATTAAAAAATAATTATTAAATCCACCTGCATTCCAAAAATTAAAATTTTAATAATAATAAATATAAAAATTAATTTAAAATATATATATATATATATATATATATATATATATATATATATATATATATTTTATATATATATATATATATATATATTTTATATATATATATATATATATATATATATATATATATGTATATATATATATATATATATATATATATATATATATATATATATATATATATATATATATATATATATATATATTTAATTTCTTGCCTTTTTTTTTTGAAAAAGTAAATGATTTATAAAAAAATTTTGGTTTGTTTTTGATTGTTTAAAATTAATATTAAAAGTTTTTCTGGATTAAAATAACAATTTAAATAAATTTTTACTCAAATTAAAAATATATATTTTTTTATATAAAAAAAAAAAAAATATTTTTGTAAAAGGGTTTTTTTTTTTTCCCAATTTTTAAAAAAATGGTACTGTTGATTTACTGTTAAATTTTTGCCCCAAAAAATAAACTGTGCTACTTTCAAAAAATGTATAAAACCTAAATTTTTGTGTTTTTGTTTATGTTACTATTTTTGTCAAAAAGTCAAAGGTCGACAAACAAAAATAAATTGATTTTTTTTTCAGCTAATATGCCCAAAAAGACCGAACAACTAGGAGTTTCATACACTTCGATAAATGCTCGATTAGCAGGTAGCCCACCTCTATGGATTACTCACAGCTCAGGAAGATACCACAACGATATTTATGTCAATAATGCTCGACTCCTTGTAAGCCAGTCGAATATAGTTGGAACGAAAAATCTACCCAGGGGAACCATTACTCAGGTATTACTTTTTATTTTGTATTTAAATCTATCTTTAATTAATTACTTATTTTACGACAGCTGCAAAAATGTTTTCGTTATTAATAATAATTAAAAAATAAAACAAAAGGGTTATCGACATATTATTTTACTATATATAATATATTTTACTATATAACATGCATTTTTTAGGTTGAAGTTATGACTTTACAGTATATGCGTAGAAAAGTCTTTTCCTTTTGTGAGAGGTATTAAAATTAAAAAACAGATGATGAACTAACCCCTATTTATTTTTCAATGCTTAATATTATAATAAAAAAAATTATTAATGTTATTACCCTTTCTGGCCTGCAAAGGTAAAAAAGTATAATATTATGTGCTCTTATATTTTAAAATGAACATTTTTAATCGTCTTTTAAAGCGAACATTAGTATAGGATATAATACAGGTTTTATATCAGAAATAGATTGCAGAAATAAAATCTTGCAAAATATAAAACTTAGTTGTAAAACCCCTCCCCCTTTGATAGTTTTATTGGTTTTTGGATAATAAAGAAAAAGAAAAACTGCAGAAATGGTAGTTTTAACTGGTTTTTATTGAAAGATGTACAACACCGTAAACGACTTTAACAATAGTTATGAGTACTGTATACGGCTTTGATTGGAACATTTAAATCAAAATTCTTAGTAAGCTACAACCAATGATCGATATACATTTTTTTTACTACAACTTTGGGTAACGTTTTTAAAATTATAACACAATCTGGAAAATTTAGAAGATTTAATGCATTTAATTATATACTCCAGAAGGTGCGTCATTTTGTGGCATCTTTTCAAACGTGACACTATTTTTAATAAATTTTGCTCAACGGATTTTATTATACATTTTTTTGTATTAATTTGTCATTATTGTGTCATCAGATACCAATTTAAGATATAATACCACCTGCTTACCACTTCCGCTTAAACCGAAAGTGGCATGAGTTTTATTATTTAAAAAAAAGACCCTATATATATTCAGTCTTTTAAGCCAGTCATAAAGCCACATCCAGTCTTTAAGCCCCTTTGAAAGAAGCCCAGAGTTTTGCAGATATCATCAAGACCATAAATTTTATTAAACAGGGAAATTTAAAAAACTTTAATTTTTTTAAAGTATTTTTTACATTAATTAATAAAAATCCATTTTTCCCATAATTAACTAAAAAAAAAGGTCCCAAAGCTTGCTTTCGAGCGAAAAAATTTTTGTTCCCCGGGACACCCCTTAATGGCCCCCCCAAAACCCAAAAATGAGTTTCCTGCAAATATCTGCCAAAATAGCAAATTAAGAATTTTTTTTTAAAAAATGAAGATCACCCACACCCCCTTAAAAGGAAAAATTTTTAATTTGGGAAAAAATATATTTTTTTAAAAAAGAGAGGCTTAGTGGTGATTTTGTTGTCACTCGGTGTCAAATAGTTCTGTCCCCGCTTTAAAGAGTAATATTCTAAAAAATATAGACATATATAATAAAAAAATTAAAACAATCGAACCCGTTATTGAGGACTTCCAGAAAAATTTTTTTGACGCGTCTACAAAAGGTTAATAAAAAATTGATTTTAGACACTTTTTGAATTTTTTTAATCATATATCAAATGTATACGGGTGTCCCTGACCTCCCTTAGAATATTTCAGAGACTATTGTTTTCTTTTTTAAAAATTTTTGGGTGTGGGGTTTTCCGGGGGATGCCCCCCCCAAATAAAATAATGGCGTGCATAAAAAGCTTCCCGGGTTTTACCGGAAGTTGCAATCAACTCGGTTATTTTAAATGGAACCCCTGTATATTTTTTTTTTTCGTTCCCTTCTTCATTCTAAACAATTTTGTAAAAATTTTTTTTTTCCCCACTCTATCGGTTTCTGAGCAAAAAAATTTTTTTTTAAATTTTCCGTTTAACATGATGTCTCCTAAAATTAAATTTTTTAAAAAAAAACGAAAACAAAAAATTTGGTTAGGAATTTGAATTTTTTAAAAAACGGCATTCGAAAATAAATTTTTTGATCAAAGGGGCAAGAACTTTCCCCTTTTTTATGGGGGGTCCCCCTATATAACTAGAACAGTTTTTTTATTTGGTTTTTTTGAAAAACCCTCTAAATATCAAATTTTTTTTTTTGGCAAGAAGGCCATGATAAACAAAGTAACGATGTATCAGGGACGCGTTGTCTTTTTGTTATAATTAGTTGATTGTCAACGTTTTGATACGAAGTTTATTCAGAAAAAATTGTAAAAAAATGGAAAAAAATCATCAAATGCTGACATTTTAAAATTTTTTTTTTTATTCATGGCGAGTGTAACGTACATGCGAGTTTTCAACAAGGATATAAATTTCCCAATTAACAGAACAAAATTTAGAAAGATTTGAGAAATCATCTAAATTTGGAACAATTAATGCAGTAAAAATTTTACCAAAGCCAGTGCCCTAAATTTTAAGATAACATTTCAACGTATTAGCCTATTATATTTAATCCCAAACCCCTCTACCCCCCGCGGCGAAAATTTGGAGTTTCGATCTATTAAAAAATTTTAAGTTTGGAGGGCCCCATAAATTAAACGTTCTTCTTTCTCCCCCGGAGACCCCCACAACGCGTTGATTTTTGGAAATGTTTTACTACGAACACAAAAAGATCCGGAATTTTTTTAAAAAAATTTTATGGACAGACGAATAAAAATTCACAAGAAGGTATTTTTAATAGACATAATTCTCATTTCGGGAAACACTGAAAATCCTCTATTCAAAGTTTTTAAAAAATTTAAAACAGATTCAGTGTAAATTTTTTACTTTAAAAAGCTGAAAGTATATCATATTTATGGGGGGGTTTAAATACGAAAGATACATGGATATTTTACAAACGGTTTTAACAGACTTTTTTCCCTTTTTTTAAAAAGGTTGTTGGTATAAACTGGACGGCGCTCCCCCATTGGGGAAAAAAACCCCAAAAACCAAATTAAATTAAACGATATGTTTGAAGATCGATGGATTAGACGCGTAGGACCGTGGAATTGGCCACCAAGGGTCCCCCCTTGACACCGTTAACTTTTTTTTTTGGGGAAAGGGGGAAAATTTACTCTACTTGTTTTTTTCGCAGGAAGAACTAGTAGCCCCAAAAAGAAGAGCCTTCGACCAACTTTATCCAGCTGAAATAGCGGGGGACTACAGAAGCGGTTATGTCCCAAAATTCAAAAGTGTTAAAAAATCAACGGAGGGATATTGAACACTTGGAAAATTTAAAAAATTTTTGTGACTAGTGCCACAATATTACTATTGTTTAATTTTTTTAAAATATTCAATGTTAATTATCTTTATTTGGATATTTTGGGAAAATTTGTTTATCATGGCCTTTTTGCCAAAAATTAATAAAACTGTTTTTTTTTAAAAAAAAAATTTAATTTTTGGGACATCATGTTAAAAGTAAAAATTTGAGAAAAACATTTTTCTCAGAAATCCATAGTGGGGAAAAAAAATTTTAAAAAAAAGTTGTTTAGAATAAAGAAGGGAACGCAAAAAAAAAAAAATACGGTATAACCAAGCGCTAAAACACGCCATTCGCCAAAGTCGAAGTAGTCTTTGAAATATTCTAATGGACGGTCCCGGGCCCCTTTTGGGGGAAATTAATTTTGATTTTTGGAAAAAAGGGAAAAACAATTTTATAATAAGACCCTGCTGCGGTTTATTTACTATAATGGCCGGTTCCAAATTTTTTCTCCCCTATATCCTTGCCTTTTTTGAAAATTCTAATTCGGTTTTGCGCTCTATTTTGCAGATCTTGCATAAAATCGACGAAGTGCTTATTCCTACGAGATCGTCTTCGGCCACAGCTAATCCAATATTCAACCCGAGCGCCTGGGAGTTCTTGGAAAATTACGAATCCCTCATACAGGGTAATCATAGAGTGAGGTAAGTTATTGCTCTTGATAATAAGAGATTTTTAACGATAACGTAATATGCACAAGTTGTGGTTGTGAAAAAGAACTATTCCAAGTTAATTTCTTAAATGTTATTGTCTAAAAAAAACAGGGGGGGAAAAATGGGAAGGGCCCCGGGAAATTTAATCCTTTTGGTGTACGATGGTCTTACGGGAAAAAAACCTTTTAAAAAAATTACTTATTTTTTTTTTTTTTTATAGATATAAATTTATCAATGTCCATGATAAATGTTATACATAACTTAGAGAGTCAACGTATCATGATATTTTTATTAAAAAATCTTGAGATAAATATTAAAAGAAAAAAAATTGATATTTTAGAAAAATTAATTTGATGCTTTCTAAGCGTAATACACCTACCAAATTTTCTCTGAAAAACACTTTCATAATAATCTACAACATATATTTGGTTTAAATTTTTTTCTTAGGTGGAAGGGTGTTTTTTCTTTATTTAGAAAATATTTTAAAAAAACATATTATGGAAATTTTTTGAGTAATATTTATTTTAAAAATTAGATCAAACAGAAAAGCGTTAAAAATAAAATAAATGTATATTTTTTTACAATTTTTAAAATTAACAAAAAATATTAATTATTTGTAATTACTTTTTATCACGAATTATGACAACGTGGCGCTGGAAGTTTTAGTCAGTTCACTGGAATTTGAGCGGCAAAGTATATCTTATAGGCTCATAAATCATTTACTTGTGTTAGATTTTTATTCAGCCGCTTCGTCGATCTGGTGACCGGTATTAAATGCGTCATGCATCATTGCCAGTTTTGAACTTGTAGTATAGATATGAATAGTCTACTCCGGATGATTGTTACGCATTTTTCTTTAGCACTTAGTTTCACGTTTTACTTGTACCATAAAATACATATTTTGAAATTATTAATTAAATTTTTCTTATGTGTTTATAACTATTAAATTCCAAAACATTGTGTCAATTTAAGAATTCTCGTGAGTAATACGAAAAAAATGACGTTGAGAACTCCCGTTGAATTTAACAAATATTAGTTAAAAAATTTAAAAAAGTGATTTTTGTTATTTAATTAATGTCTAAATGTGGTAAATTTTCTTACTATTTTTTTTTAATTTTTATATATTTTTTCTCACTTACTTTTAATTTTCCAATTAAAAAAATCACCTTTCCACCCACGTAAAAAGTTGGATCCATATCTTGTATATTACGATAAAGGTGTTTTTCCGTTAAAATTTCGTAGCTTCTTCTTGCTTAGAAAGCATGAATTTTTTTTTTCAAAATTTTCAAAAAAAAATTTTTTTGATAATCTCAAGATTTTTTTATAAAAATATCATGATACGTTGTACAACATATATGTCATGGACATTGATATATTTACAACTATGAAGGAAAAAAAGTTTTTTTCATAAAAAATATTATTTTGATTTTCTCGAAAATTAATCAATATTTTTAAGTAATATTTTACAAGTAATTCCGTAAGACCATCGTACACCAAAATTGACAGTTGAAATTACCACTAGCACCGCTATCCCATGCTTATCCCGCCATGCTCTTTAAATTTTTTTGATTTAGTTTCCTAAAATGTTGTTTGTTTGCAATTATTCCCAATAAAACATGTTTTCTAAACTCTACAATATATTTTTAGAAACTTCCGACAGAAAGTTCAGCAGAACAATAAAGAAGACATTTACAGAATAGAGGGTGGATATACGTTCTTCATTCCTGTTGATGAAGGTTTTGGGGTAAGTTTATAAGGTATTTTTGACTTTCGTCGGTTATTTATCTATGCCCAGTCTATGTTAACTTAAGGTCTATAGCAAAGTTACTCTTTGCCTGTACTTATTTCTAGTCTGTCGCTCTTAAAATGACTGATTAAAAATAAGGGTTCTAGGTTCCCAACTTTGTCGCGTTTCGTACTAAATGTATTATTTTGGCCTCATTCTTCCTTAAGCGTTGACCGAATATTCATGTAGGTAAATTTATTAAAAAACGAAACAGGGTAATTTTATATATTTTCGTGTAGTTGTATAAAGCTGCTTCTTACCAAGAGTTATTTGATATCATAATGCTGAAATTTACAACATATATTCTTCTTCTTCTTCTTCTTCTTCTTCCTGGGAGCCGTCTACAACCTATATTAGAAATAACTAATTTAGAATCAGAATAAATGTATGTACTTATCGATTAATTACTATAACAAAATTACTTTTTTACATCAAAAATGAAGATATATGTTGTGATTTTGTCTTCAGAATTTATGCTTTATTAAAAAAAAATACAAAAAATAAAAATTAGTGTTTAGATCTTCAAGCATGCCAGTGAAATAAAAGAATCAAAGTATAGCCTTTCTTTCTCGCTTCAATATGCCGATTGATCGGAGGTAGAGGTATATAACCCGCTCTGCGTGCTGATTGATCGGCCCCGCTCCGTCAACCAATAAGCACGAGTTGGGCAACTTGCGACTCGGTGTAAAAAGATATTTTTCTCTTAAATAAAAAAAAATTAAATATTTGTATCAACATCATTACTTATATTAAAAAATTTATATTTGACACAATAAAAAAAGTTGTTGGGAACGTCGGGATTCGCGTCTTGGCATCACATCCCGACTGCCTTAACACCTAGGTATGGATTGTAAAGACCAGGATCACCGGCATTGGTGAGAATGTATTATCTTAACTGGAATATAAACTGCGTTTAAATTTTTAAAGACTTATTTCTCGGATTTGGCTGCCCAGTGAGCCTTATTTTAAAAGTTAAACATTCTAAATGTAGACGTACTATAGTCTGTCTCAAAGTATACCGTGTTAGCTCTTGCCTTCATTTATGGATTATACCTGCCGACAGCAATAAAACTGCGGATCGGTAGGTATTAAAGGACAGAACATTAGGGACGGACTTTAATAATATAAAGATTTATAATTTATTGTTTATTTAGGTAAGTATAATCTTAAAATTACATTAAGAAATTAAATATATGCAAAGTTTTAATAAATTTATAACTGCATTATCTATACATAATTACTTTTTTAATCTAATTCTGTTTCACTATCAGAGTCATCATTGAGATTAATTACAATAGGATTTATGTTGTTTTGGATAGAAATGTAAGAGTCCTCAATTTTTATAATGTGCTGTAGTAAATTTTTCTAGCTCTGAACTGGTATGTTAGTAATTACTTTTTTTTATCAAATTTATAACACTGGGACTTAAAGTAGTTGTAACATTTTCTGCTCTGATCTTTGATTTTACTTTGTTCCACCAATGCTCTATGGGGTTAAACATACAGTGATACGGAGGAAGCCGTAAGACAGTATGCCCAGCTTGTTCAGCCAAGGTATCACATACATATTGTTTTTTAATTGCATATGAATTTAGGACTTCCAAAAGATGCGTTTTTTCGTAACTGAATTCAAAATAAATATAATTTTCTAACAAATATTCCTGGATTTCAGTTTTTGAACTTGATGAAGCTGGTGCTTTGTGTAGCAGACGGCTGTGGTAGCTTGCGTTATCCATGACAATAACACTGTTGTTTGGAATATTTTTTAAAAGATAATTTTGAAACCAGTTTTCAAAAAGTTTTGCATTTGTATCCTTATGATAATCCAAGCTAAAATCCTTAATATTCTTTGCAGACAACAGTAAGCAGTTTGGGACAAATCCGTCTTCTGAACCAGCGTGTATTATGGTAATGCGTTTTTCTTTATTTGAAGGTGCTTTCGCCTGACAGTTTTGACTGGAATCAACCCAACCCAACAACTCTATGGAGG
Organism: Listronotus oregonensis; assembly: GCA_019359885.1. Taxonomy (NCBI): domain Eukaryota; kingdom Metazoa; phylum Arthropoda; class Insecta; order Coleoptera; family Curculionidae; genus Listronotus; species Listronotus oregonensis. The sequence goes on from JAHBCN010005150.1 coordinate 54,128, forward strand.
GTGGCGCGGCTAATGTTTGTATTGGTTTCGTCTTCGTCTAGCTTCTTTTTCAGTTTATCCAATGTAGGAATAACTCCGCTTTCATAAAGACAATATATTTTCCTTCTTATTAGGTCCTGATCACTATTGTCTATACGGTGAGATTGAAAATTACTACGTTTTTTTCTTTTGTTCAATTCTTCACTAATAATAATATCCCTTATCGATGATATTGGAGTTTTTGTAGTAGACAGGTTTCTTTTAAAGCTTCTTGTTTAATTAGACCTCTACTGATTAAAGTTTCATACACATTTTTCACAACCTGTTTTGCATCTAATGACAAATGATTTCGACGCGACATAGTTATATTCTCGTAAAACAATTTTTTCAAAACGCACAGTAAAAACGGTTATTCAACACTGCCACTAAAATATTAGCCAAAATAGTTATATGCGTAATGGTTAATACTCAAGAAATACCTGACCCATCCCTGCCCTTATGAACAAATGGATTTACCCAATAACAATAGGTAATAAAATCGTTAAAGGTTTATTGGGGTATGGTCCGTCAAAAGCCATAACGATATACTTTGAGACAGACTATACTAATAAATACCCCAGGTGCGTTTTCCATTGCGTATAGCAAGTACCGCTGTAAGGGCGTAGGGGGTGTTGAAAAATCTCACTATATTAACTCATCACAGAACTTCATATAAGGTAAAATGCAAAAATCAGTTTCCTCTTTTAAATTTAAATGCAGTTTGCATAAAAAATTAGTTTGTTAGAAAAATACTTGTAAGGTAGAAAATTAGCAAAAAAATATTTTAAACTTAAAGGAAATATTTTTAAATGAAATTAAATAATATTTGTTTGTAATTTATCCCCACGCACAAAATTCCGGCATAAATTAACACATTTACTCTGATGTTAATTTCAAGTTGATTAAAGATTATTATTATTTAATTTATATATTATAAAAGGATAATTTATAAACAACAATCATTAATTAAACCATTAAAATTTAAACTCAGCCTTTGCGTAAATCCACCCCTGATGTCACTCTCGTTTATACCGGATACTAAATTATATACATTAAATACAAGTATTTATTTTCAAAAACAAAATTTGAACACTGAGCATTCACTGCCGGAAACGATGAATAGCCACTATAAATTTTCTTTGGTTACTCTCAAATACGACATCAAAACAGCTAAATGCGCCATATATTTTTTTTTAATTTCCTACAAAATATCTGATGTGTGAAATTTAAAAATAAATACATTAAATAAAAACATTTCGGGTGGCATATGCCAACATTTAGGATAATTTTATATCCTAAAAACAACAAACTCATTTAACGTTGGCATCCAGCTGAATCCTTTCGAGATAAATTAAGGGTTAAGATTTACTTATAATGCTTGCCATTTACCCTAAAACCCTTTATTTTTTGCCATTTCCAGAACTCCAGAGCCGGCCTCGTAGATGACAAAATAATTGATGGTCACGTCATTCCTAAGCAAGTGCTTTTCACCACTCCGACAAAAAAAGATGTGCCCTTTCAAACGATGGCAAATGGAGATAATGACATCCGTGTGGTCATTTCTTTTACACAGGAACAGCGGGGAAACTCTATTATAAGTAAGTAGTTCCCATAAAAGGTAAACCATTTAAAGTATTTTTCATTAGTGCAGCTCGAGTGAATTTTTATCTTTTATTTAGCTAATAAAGGACATAAAACATAGACGGAGGAAGATACACAAAGGGTTAAGAGACAAATTAGCGTACAGGGTGGCGCATTTTTGTTGTATTTACGAGGTATTAAGACAACCGAAAGAGATCGATCAATTTCGTTTGTACATTTTTGGGACAGATTTAAAAAAATAAATAAATAGAAATTTCAAGGTAAGACATTTTGGAAAAAGGGGGGTTTTTGAATTTTTGTAATTTACGGGGGTTTAAGAAAAAGAGATGAAAAAAATTTAAAAATTGAAATTTTGAAAATTTTAAATTTTTGGGCTTCGTTTTTTTTTCGGTTTGGGGAATTTTCCCTTTGATGAAAGGGAATCCCCCTTTTAATATTTTACCAATCGACGCAAATTAAATTACCTTTTAATGATACTTACCCCCTTTCTTTCATCTTCTTTTCTTTTTTTTCCCCCTGGGACCTCTTGATTCCCTACCGGAGGCAGCGCACCTTTTTGGGTTTTTTTGGTGCCTAACCCCCATTATCATTTATACCAAACCCCCAAAATTAAACCCCCCGTTCCCTTTCCACAAGTCTGAAAAACCCCCCGAGAGGGGTTTTGATATATTCCGGGGGGCCCATTTTCGTTTCCCAAATAATGCCTTTTTTTTGGTGATTCAATCTTACATTAAAAAGGATATGGTGGGCTTTTTCCCTTCCCCCCCTCGTCGACATTCTGCTTTTTTGGGTCCCCAATGTAGGGGGCCCTTTTTTAGTGTCCTCTTAGGCTATCGTGCCCTTTAGCAACCCTACCGTTTGCAATTTTTTCCCCCACTTTGTCTGAGTAGTTCTTCCTTCTTTTTTTTGGAGGGCCCTTAAAAAAAGGTTTTTTCCATGTCTAATTCTCTCTCTGTTTCTCCAGTATTCCTCGTGTTTGTTTCGGATTTTTTCCCCCTGGTTTGCCCCCCTGCGTGGGGTTTTGGTCACTCCAAGGGCAGGTTCTGGTCCAAAGTATGGGGTGGATGTCCCCGTCTCGGGAACTCATCCGCTTTTTCGTTGCCTTCTATTCCCGAATGTCCTGGTACCCACAAGAGAGTTACTCTGTTGCGTTCTCCCCCCCCGTTTTTTTTTGGGATTCCCATTCAGCTTGGGAGGGGTTTTAGTGCCCCCAGTGACGCTTGGCTGTCTGTTTTTAAATTTTTTTTTAAACCCTCCTGTTATTTTTTTTTCACAGTGCAGTAAAGCATATATTTCCGTTTAAAAAACAGAACTGTGTGTTCCCATGGAATGAAAAATTTGAATTCCCCCCTTTTACTGTACAGCCCGCCCGTTCCCCGCTCGGTTTTGAAGCCATCCGTATACCAGATGATGTCTCCAACCGTGGGGAAGGGTCGGGTTGCTGCCACTCATGTCGATCTGGAATTTTTACCTCGAAGTTTTTTTTAAATGGGGATTGGGAATCATCTGGGTTTTTCCCTTTGTCCCGGGGTTGCCGCCAACCTGACTTTTTTTTAAACCCACCTTATATAAAAAAAACCCCTTACTTTTTTAAATTTTTAAAAAAGCTTTTTAAATTTTCCCACCAAAATTAAAAATTTAAAAAATTCCCCCTTCCCCTTTTTTTTGGAGTAAGTAGCGGGTTTTAAAATTTGTATGCCCTAGCATAATTTTTTTTAAATTTTAAAAAAAAAAAAATCATAAGGGCTTGCTAAAAATTAAAAAATTTTTTTTAGCCCTTAAATTATTATTGTTAAAATAAACATTTTTTACCAATTTAAAAATTTAACCCGGGGGGCGTTGTTAAAGTTAGCAATTGGGTTAACAATCGTTAAATTTAACAAAAAGTAAAAAAAGACTTAAAAAGAGAATGCAGCACATTTTTTTAAAAAATTTTAAAGGGAATTAGATAACAAAAATATTTTAGTTCGGGAAAATTTTTTTTTTAAAATCCATTAAGGGAAAAAAAAAATTTTAAAAAAAAATTTCCTTAACCCCCAAAATGAAAAA
>JAHBCN010005151.1:0-37500 GCA_019359885.1 Listronotus oregonensis
AAGTCTCTAAAGAGCTTCTGAACATTTATCGTATCGCGGCGAGAGAAAATACTTAACCTCACACTGTTACCGATGACTAAGAAGACAGCGACGACCATCAACATAACCGATCATTAACGCGACATGCCCTGCTAATCCGGTCAATGCAGGGGTCGGGCAAACCAGCTGTCATCCATGCGTACTTCGTCGATACCGTTCATTTTGGTAATGCGATCACGCAGCGTGTTCATGGTATCCGCATTCTAAAAAATCAAGCTTAGGCGTCACGACAGCAACGGCAGGCAGTGGATTCTGCTCTAGCATATCCATTGCGCCACCGAAACCTGACCAATTACGAAACTCGCAAACTTTCTCGAGAAAATAATCAACATGCTGCACGCCTTCCAACGTTTTGGGTTGCTGAGTGACGTTCTCCGCAGCACTATCATCAAGGGTTTTGGAGAGATAAACGGTTAGCTGAGGTGCTGGATACCATTGCTTAGCGGCTGATCGACGTTCTTCCATACGATGTAGCAGACACTAGGTAACGTTAATGAGATAGCAATCACGGTGACCGTTAACAGCGTTGCCAAGGGCTGGCGTAGCATATCGGCCAACATTCCTCGCCAAGCATAATGCAACTGCTCTTGCCAACCGCCACGCAAACCCTCGCTGCTTAGACACTTTCTTTTGTTTGGGTGCCCGGTTTTTCAGGCGCTTATTTAATTTATTAACCGCTTTCATTCCTCGTTCCTGTATAACCGACCTTGGTTAAGATTCATCACGTTATAGTTACGTCTTGCGATAAGGGAAATATCGTGCGTCGCCATTAATACTGTCACGCCCACTCGGTTAAACTTTCAAACAGACGTAGAATATCTTCCGATAACGCATGGTCTAAGTTACCCGTTGGTTCATCCGCAAGCAGCAATGCCGGTTTATTGACGACGCACGAGCGATGCCAACTCGTTGTTGCTCACCACCAGAGAGCTGAATCGGATAGTTTCTTGCCTTATCCAATAAGCCCACTTTATCAAGCGCTGCGGAGACTCTGCGTCGAATGTCTTCTTCGCTGGCTCCAGAAATAATCAGTGGAATCGCGATGTTGTCCACACCGTCCGATCCATCAGCAGGTGGTGATCCTGAAAGTCATTCCGATTTGACGACGCAAGAACGGAATTTCCCCTGTTTTTGAGGCGGGTAATGTTGTGCCCACTAAACCATATTTGGCCCGCGCTTGGACGTTCAATGCCACAAATCAGCTTGAGTAACGTACTTTCCCGCACCAGAATGCCCGGTTAGGAATGCCATTTCTCCTTGGCGCAAATGAAAATCTACACCCTGAAGGGCCTGACGCCCTCCTAAATAAACTTTACTGACCTCTTCAAAGCGAATCATTCCATTTTCCTCTCGGGCGAATAGCGCTCTATAAAATCTTCAGCCTGGAATGCCGTAAGTCATCAATTCCTTGCCTACACCGATGTAGGAATGGGGATACCAAATTGGTCAGCAATACTAAAAATCACGCCGCCTTTTGCCGTACCATCGAGTTTCGTTAAACTTATCCCGGTGAGTCCCACTGCTTCATTAAATAATTTAGCTTGGCTAATGGCATTCTGCCCAGTACTGGCATCGAGCGTCAGCATCACCTCATGCGGCGCATCTTCATCTAAACGGCCCATCACACGTAATCTTCTTAAGCTCTTCCATTAAGTGCGATTTATTTTGCAAACGACCAGCAGTGTCAGCAATCAGTATATCTACGCCACGAGATTTTGCCGCTTGAATGGCATCAAATATTACCGAAGCAGAGTCAGCGCCAGTATGTTGAGCAATAACTTGAATCCAACTAACATTTTATACATTTTAAATAATCACATAACTTATAACAAACATAATGACATATGAAATACTAATGAGATTTATGTGTAATTGAGATTTTCCACTGACAATAGTTTGTAGTTGTGGACTAATTTTACTTGTACCAATTATTAAAAGAGATTTAAGATGCTCATCAGTTAATTTCGATCTGTAAACATTTGTGTACTTCATTTTGGAGAAGGTTTTCTCACACAAATAAGTAGTACCAAAAACAGAAAAGAGACCACGAGCAAATTTATGCAAATTATCAAATTGTGTCAGTGGAAGACTCTTATAAAATTCCAACAAAGATGAGTTTTGATATTTGTTCTTAATTATATCACTGCATTGTAGATCAATCATTTCCATTTGAAGTTCCGGAAATAGGGTTTCAATGTCAATATCAAAAGGATTCTGAAAAATCTTAATTTGTTTCGCAATGGCATCAAAGTCCGAGAAACGAGTATCAAAATTTATCTTCAAAGCACTCAAAGTTTCGATTGCAAAATCGATAGGAAACTCAGTCTCAGTAGTGTGGCTGAATATTTCACATGTTTTAAAATGTGAAAAACATTTACTTCGTAGTTGTGATTGAAACAGTCTCAATTTCTTCCGGAATGATTTGATATTAGTGTATAAATCAGGAAGATGCTGGTTTTCTCCTTGCAATCCCAAATTCAGTTCGTTCAAATGTTTTGTCAAATCAACATAGAATGCTAACTTCCACAGCCATGCGTTGTTTTGTAATTCAGTTCATTATTCAAAAAAAAATTGATCACTGCTCGAAGTTCAAAAGCGCTGAAGGACTTTCCCACAACTAAGGCAGCGTACGGCAGTATGATAAGTAGGTCAGTTTCTCCAATCTCTTCAATAAATTGTCGGAATTGTCGGTGATTCAGCCCAAAAAGATCTGATAAAATTAACAGTTGATATGACTGGTTTCAGAACGTCAGACATATCCAAACATTTTCCGCACAAAGACTGTTGATGAATGATACAATGTAAGACTAATGGTTTTGAACCACCGTCATTTTCTACAGCCTTTGACACAAGAGCGACCACCTCTTTATCTTTCCCATTCATGCTTTTTGCCTCCATCAGTTGTAATACATTTCCAGTTTTTCCATCGAAGGTTAGTTTGATTAATGGCCATTTCAACTCCTTTAAAATATCTGTACCAGTAGTTGTGCCATGAATACTATACATATCAAGAAGTTCTTCGTGCTCTTCATAGCTTTTATCTACTCCTCGAATATAAATCAACACCTGAGCAGTATCTGACACATCCGTTGACTCATCCAAGGCCAAAGAAAACCACTCAAAATGTCCATTTTTGTCGAACAGTTGAGAGGATATATTTTCAGCGATGTTTTCTACCCTTCGAGCCACAGTGTTTGCTGACATACTGACAGTTTTTAATAAATTTACCTTTTCAGGGCACATTTCTTCGGCTACTGCAATTATGCTTTCTTTGATCATTTCTCCATCGGTGAATGGTTTTCCACGTTTTGCAATTTCAAGAGCCACACGAAAGCTGGCACGAGTTGCAGCCTCTTGTTCAGTTTTGAGTTTTGTAAATGAAGATTCCTTCCTGTATATTTTGAGTAATTTTGAAAATGTTTTGTTTCATAATGACGTTTAATGTTATATTCTTTGAGAACGGCTATGCTTTCATTGCAAATCAAACATAGCGCCTTGTTACTGACTCAATTACGGAAATACTGAATGTTCCACTGATCTTTGAATTTTCTGCATTCACTATCAATTTTTCGCTTCTTTTCCATACTACTAATTCACACACAAAAGCAACAATTCAAATGAAAATACTGTTATAAAGATGTCTTAAACTTAAACACGCACAAACACGTTTTAAGGAGGTATGCAATATTTTATTTGACAACAGTGTATTAGCGCCATCTGAGCGATAGAAGGTACTACCTATTTCCGCTTTGCCACCAAATGTCGTGTCACGTTACTCTTCATGGCTCGTACTCTACGACTAATCTAGAAATTACAGATAATGACGGGAAAATTAATAATATGCAGTGTTGCCGTTTTGCGGACTTTAGTCCGATTTGCAGCCTTTTTTAAACGTTGTTTTAAAAGGTGTTTATTAACTATTGTGTTTCAATTTAGTGCAAAAAATCAAGAATTCTGTCCAAAAAGAAGGAGGAATAGCGTAAATGAGGTTGGTTTGATTTTCAAGTTTGATGAGGCGTAACTTGAAAACGAAACGTTTCCGCCAAAAAATGTTTTCAGATTCGTGATCAGCGCCCCAAAAAACCCCCGTATACCAAATTTGGTCAAAATCGGAGTTGCGGCCACTTTCTAGACAATTACCTACATAAAGTTTCTAAATATTAGGTCTTAACTCTAAGATGGTTCTGTTACAACTTATTTTCTATTTCTTCTCCGAGAATCCGTCTAACTACTAGCCTTCCCTAATTTTTAAAAGTAGGGGGCCTGATAAACTGTTTATGCATCTTATTGGCTTTTAATTTAAGGGATGCTAATAGTTTTTTAAACCCTTTCCCAAACTTTCCGTAGTTGACCATTTAATAAAATTTTACAAAATTTATTTTGTTTGGTATAATTTTATCTTTTTGAAAATATTTTATTTGACTTTATTTTAGGATTGCCCTTCGGTAATGGAACCAATATAATAACAATTTTACGGTTATTTGAAAGGTCTAGATAAATTCTATTACTATTATGTTAGTTTATTTTCTAAGTTTTAGGCAATGCATCACGCTTCTTATTCGAAAGGAACGAATTTAATGACATAATAAACCCATAAGTTTATCTATATAAATTTAAATTAGGAAGAGTTTTGGCATGACCAAATACATTGATTTTTGAATATTAATAAAATATAAGAAAGATAGTTTTTTATCTATTTTAATAGGTGAACAAAAATAATTTAGGATATAACAATAGTTTTATAATCTAAAAATACATCCTTAGATGTGCCAAATATTTTAAGATGTAAATATATTTATGAATGTATTTTTTAGTGTCCCATAGGGGCAGATGCTGACAATATAAGAAGCAAAATATGAAATTTATAAGTAACTTAAGCCTAATGAAAAAACCAAATGTGCAACGCATGAGAAGGAAATTTACAAAAGGTTTTATGGAAAATGAAGATTTAGGAGAAAATAAAAATTTTTGGGTGTTCCTCGATGAAACCTGCATCTTCTCAAGTAGCTCTTTCCGCAGGTCTTGGCAGGATGATGATGTATATTTCAGTGAAAAGGTTAAACATTCTCATGGCGAATTATACGCTAGAAAAAAATGTACTTTCCTACACTTAAGGAAAAATTGAAGGGTCCATTTTTTTAAATTTACAATTACATCCCTTTATTGTCCACGTCACATTTCCCACTTTTTCTCTACCTTCATCTCTAGAGTTTCGAGACTATGAAATCTAAATATACTTAAGTCCCTTATCACTATTTTTCTTCTGACTTCACTCTAGACACTCGTAGTATGTGAACATTTAGACTGGGGTATCCTGAGAAAAAAATAAATATATGACAGATTCGGTGGGAAATCTCAGTTAGGGTCTCTTTCATACATAGGACATATGATTAAACCTGTAGCTCTTAGACAACATTAAAGTACAGAACATACTTGCTGCATTTTTATGAAACATTAAAGTATATTTAATTAAATCACTATTAAAATACTTATATTTTCCTTAGATACATGATTCTACATGCTGGTTCCGAAAAAGGATGTTGATGGTGCCAGTAGAATTTTTAAATCAAAAACAAAAACATGAGATTACCATGGCAAGAATTCAATACTATTGAAATGGTATAAATATAAAAATAATAAGACAGCTTTGACTGCAATTTATTCCCTATTTTATGGAACCCACATTATTAGTATATTAATAAGGTAAATGGTAATAAAAATCATTTACAAGTTATCTTCTTTTTGCTTTTTAGTTTTTCTTTGTTAAACTATCTTACTGCTTTTAATAAAAAATTAAATATTAAATGACTATTTCATTTAAACACATTACATCAATGGCCACAGTAGTTGCCAAAATGCTTGGACTTACAAGCATCCATTTACAGTCCAGCTGCTAAAACGCCAAACCTCCCACTTTGTCTGCTCTTTTATCTTAAAAGTGTCTAGACTAGTATCTGCTACATGCAGATTTTATAATTTTTTATAATATATAAGCATCTTATTGTGTTAATGATACTCTAAATAAATAAATTTATTTTTTTTATTATTTAATATAGGAAGCAGCTATAGAAGTTATATCAGATGAAATAAATCGATTTATTTTTAGGCATCTTTAAAAAATAGTAAAATTGCATAATAAGGGATATTGAACCATCCCTTATAGTGAGATATTTTATCAGGATATTTTAATTTAACTGTAAAGAGTTTTGCTGCAAATATAACAAAACATAACAGGTCTGTTTCTTGTTCAGAAATAGTGTACACTATTTTACACTATTTTACATTATTTTACCTAAGCGCTCTAATTGAAGGTGTATTTTAAATAGTGTAAACTATTTCTAAATAACAAACACTTAATAAATAACTATTAATCTGCACTATATAGGCGAAAATGAGGTAATTGTTTACAAAACGGTTTTCTGCTATTTTACTATTATATGGTTAATATTTGGTATACACGCCTTTTGTTATTTATTAGGAATACGAATTTACGTGCGCACAAACAAAAAATTGTGTATTTTTGTGTATTAATTGGGGTAAATAAAAAGCTGCTTTGCTAACCAAAACTAACCGTGACCGATTAGAACTAAGAGTTTTTGAATTTGTCTAAAAGGTCTGTCATGGTTAGTTCTGGTTAGCAAAGCGGCTTTTTATTTTACCCAATTATATTTTAGACGTAAAAATGCGGGGACGTATTGGAAAAGACCCCGATTTGGCAACACTGCACGGTTAACCTTAAAAATAATTTCTTACTGTTTCTTGTCATAAAGGGTCGTTTTCGCATTATATGAAGAAATCAATGGTAATTATAAATTTTAAAATCGAAATAAAAAATATTAAAACACATTAACTTCTGCGCTAGTATATTTGCAATCCCTGAGGACACTAGAATACGACTATATAAAAATTTTGCCATTTAATCCAAAAATAGCAGGAAAACGTTTTGTAAACAATTACCGAAAATGATATTAAAAATAAAAAATACTGATAAATTTAGTTACTGTAATCTAACAACAAATTTTTCAAGATATTAAAATTTTGAAACTCCCCTTCCTCAGTACGGACCTGACTAAAATTCTGATATCAGCCAACTTAAATCTGAAAAACAAAATTTACTAAAATGTAGGGATATTCGCATTGCTCACCTAAAAATGTTAGTTTGGACAAACTATACCAGTGGTTTTCGGAATACAGAGTGTCCAAAGAAAAACCAAATATCTGATATTTTTTGGTACTTAAAAATATTTTTAAATAACAACAATCTGACCGACGTAGTTTTATTTCAAAGGAAAGACATTTTTATGCTAATGAGTGATCTCTAAATGCAACGCCTGGACAAGGCTACATTTTATTCTTAAAATCTAAGGAAAAAGGGTGCCACGTAGTACCAAAAGAAATCAGAAAACATTTCAAAATACACACGATCAAATGGCCAAATGAATGTAAACAAAACTATTTAGCACCGGTGGTGACGTCACAGCAGCTCACCGCTTCCCCTAAATTTTCCAACGTACATACGTTAAATGGAACTGAGTCATCCTGTGTAGTTTTTTATAGTCGTTGAAGCAAGAGAGGTCCCAGCCTAACAGCCTAAAACCGATATCATTACCATCGTTCCGAAGAGTTAGTAAACGATGCCATTACCCAAGGGTAATAAACTTAACAAGGAGTGCTCGATCCCATTTAAGCCCATATACACCAATTTAAATGTCAATTCGGTATTTGTGACGTAATCCTTTTGCCTGTTTGTTTTGTTTACAAGTAGTATAAAGTCTTAATTTTTTAAAATATTATACATTACAGTTCTAAAAGTAAGTACATATCCAAAATAGTTTTTAAAAGTTGAATCTTTAACAAAAATTAATAAAATAAATCTACCTTCTGGGCAAAATGGGCAAACTGGTGACGTCCAAACATAACCTATATCTGCGGACAAATAGTAAAAATCGAGCACTCCTTGTTAAGTTTAACACCCTTGGCCATTACCCAGAGTTTATTAATAGGCGTCTTGTTAAATTCATCAGATGGCTTAGCGCTGAAATCTATCGTGACGTCACACTAGATTACCGCTAGTTTTATCCTTGTCCATATACTACTAAAACCCTTAAATTAATAGACTCTGACTAAAACAAAGGCCATCTTTCTTTAGCGCTTTTTCATTAATTAATTTTAAAACGGCTTGATGAAACAGCGATTAGTGCGCACGATTCATCGATGAATTTAACAACACGCCTAATCTTAAGGCCATTACCCAGAGTCTATTAATCTAAAGGGGTTATGACATCGTCGAGAATGGGGATAGCAAAAGTCCAAGACGTGAGGGTGTGAAAAGGGTCGCTTATGTTGGCGGCCCTGTCGGGTAACTCTAAAAATTACTAGCATTCTCAGCTGTGGACAGAGTCGTGCCACAAGTCGAAGTTTTTATATGGGGTTATTTTTACAGTTGAAAATATTTGTGTACAGAGTTGATATTTTATTGGTTTTGACTGGATTTACTATATTTTTTTTGGTAGTGTTTAGTCGTGTAGTTTTAATTAGTCCTTAGTGTGCAATAGACCAAAAAGTTGTGTTTCCCATAAGGATTCTGTTATTTGCTCGGAGCATGTTAAAAAAGACGATTTTTATATGTCTTCCAGAAAAATTGCAAAAGCGTTGATTATGAGATCCTGATCAAAAAGGAAAAAGGCGATTAATAAAAGAAGGTAAGGTGAAAACTATGTATATCCTAATGCTGCTATTACTAACAAATATTTTTTTATTGTAGCAGTTCCATTCAGTTTGCATTATTACACCTCGGATAACACAAACACGGTTTAAGTCCACCAGTGACTTTTCACAACTCTAAATGTAGTTACACAGTTATTAGTAAGTAAATTGAAATTTTTGTGTGATTTTAATTATAGTTATTTGTTGTCAAGAAAGTAAGTAGTCAATATTGACTTGCTTAGGGGAGACTGGGGATGATTCAACCGCTTAATGTTATAAGTACCAAAAAAACTTATTTTTTCAAACTTCAAACCAAATGTAGTTAGAAACCAAATGCCTAATATATTAAGTGACAGATACAGTATACGAAGTTGGGATAATTTATTAGGTTTTTCGTTTTAAGGCATTTTTGTTAGAATGTTGCACGGTAGTGAATCTACCCCACAGTGCGGGTGGATTCAACCCCCATATGGGGTAGAATCAACCATGGTAAATTTATTGGTAAAATCAAAAACACACACCTCAAAAACAAGTGTTTATTGTATTTTCTGAATAAAATTTAAATATTTACTTTAAACAAAAATAATAGCGGTGTGAACATCAAATTAAGAAATGTTATAACCCTGGAAATTTAATTTCCACGTGAACAGTGACGAAGTCCGGACAGTTCCCGAGTTCTGCGGCATTGGAAGAATACTGACAATATCCTTTCGATCAACAATACTTATATCATCAACCAACGGAAACACGAACGTCATCGAAGTATTTTTTCGTCGGAGGAATTTTATTTCGCATTCCCTTGAGTTAACCTTAAGACCTTGGCAGATGAAATAGCGACTGACATCTTGGTGCAAAATTTCACCAACACAAAAGCTTCTTTTTCTATTAAACTATTAGCTTTAATAGAAACAATTGTAGAAAATTCGTCTTCTGATAAATCATTTGAAGATTCGGCCAATACAACTTCGGCCGATGTTGAAGTGTCGCTTTCTTCTTCTAATATTTTTCTTTTTGTTGTTTTTGACGACTTTAGGGACAAAGTTCTCTGTTTTTCCTTTTCGGCTTCTTCCATCTGTGTTGATGTGTAAATTTTTGACTTGCATTCCTTTTTTGATTTTTTCTGTGACCTTTTTACATTTGATTTAGGATAAGGTCTCACCTCTTCAAGAAGTTTGCGTTTCTGTGGGACTAAAGCTCCTGATGTGGAAGGCACTGGTTCATCCAATGTGCTCTTTCTTTGTTGAAACCAATTGCACGCAGCAAGCTCGTATGCTCGGGTTTTCGTAGAGATAACTCTGGATGGCGTGACATAAAGCCATATACCCAATCCTTTCCTAAAATATTTTACACTCATAAGGTTAAAATACAAAATAGAAAAAAAAATACCTGCAATCTTATTATTAGCCCATGAAAGAGGATACTTGCAATCGACGATCTCTTTTGCATAATCAAACGCAACTAGTCGGATCAGTTTTAGGGAGAGGCCATAATGTAAGTTTGAACATTTTAATATATATTTTCAGTTCAGACTCCTGGGACACTGTAAAAACTTGATTAACTGTATATGTGTTTTGATATTTCTTATCATCTTCGTCGGATGACATTCCAGAATCTGATTCTCTCACAAAAAGTTATTCCTTTTTTTTAAGTTTTATTACCTCCAATCGCGAAACCAAGGTATTTCTATTGACATCGTACAATCTGGCGCATTCACGAACTGGAACTTTGTTTTTAAGATGATATAAGATCTTTGATAGCCTTTTTCATATTAGCTTCAGCAACGAACCTGTTGTTTTTCCTAATATAATTTCTTGGCATCTATATAATAAAATTGCAAACTATGTTACGAAATAAAAACGCAAAAATATATGTTGGGGTAGATTCAGCCACCGGTTGAATCTACCCCACGGGCGCTGGTTGATTCTTCCCCACACGACACTTATCCCAAAACAGAGCGGTAAAAACAAAAAAAAACTATAGGTTAGGTTTTGCTGGGTGAAAAGCAATACAGAATAAAGGTGGGTTCAAACAGAAATTTAATTTAATTTTAATTTAACCTAATTTATGGTTTAATTTTATTTGTACCACCCCCTTTCATACAAAAATTTATGAAACTTAAAAATATTAAATTTAACCAATAAAATATGTCTATTTGCGTCTGCGCAAAACAAACATGTCATTTTGATTTTATTTAAATCAAAATTCACAACCTAACTAACAAAAAACAGGTAAACAACTCGGTAAACAACCAGCTGATTATTATTTGTGCTGCTAATTGAAATATTGAAAAAACTTCAAAAGTTAAAAAATTCGGTATTAATTGCCAGCTGATTTCTCAAGCATGCGCATTACCGATCATTTAATTTAATTTAATTCTAAAAGATAAAAGTTGGCCAACTTTTAAATTAAATTTTAAATTCGGTCATCTGTATGAACGTCTCAATATGAACCCGTTGATTTAACTTTTTAAATTAAGTAAAATTAAATGCTAAATTAAATTAAATTTCTGTTTGAACCCACCTTTAAACGTTTTAATAGAAGCATACCGCAATTTTTATGTCAAAAATACAGGAAAAATACCATAGCCTATAATTATAAAACTGAATTTCTTACCGTAATCCCGTTATTTTTATTATTGGTCACAAAATTTGGGAAAATGAAACCGGCACTCCAACAATCACTTTAAGTAGTCGTGTCTACTGTTCCGTTGCACGTAAAATAAATACAGTGTAAAATTAACAAAAGGTTGCGATTAAGAGCTAAAGGTTGAATCTGCCCCATGGCTGAATCATCCCCATTCTCCCCTATACCTAGAACTGATCAACTTTAGGTATATGCATTAATGTACCTTCAGAATGTGTATTTAATATTTTTTTCCCATTATTTTATACATTTATTAAGTTTGCGGTTAGTTACATTCTTTAATTGTATTTAATTTTTTTTGGATACTTATCTACCAATTACTTGGTATATTATGTTGAAAAAGACATGTTTTAAAATATAATTTATATTTTAGATTTGCCTTTTACAAGTTTAAAATTAACTGATGTAAACCTACCTTGCACTGAAGAAGTTTTTGTTTAGATTGTGTAGTTAGAGAAGTTAAACTTTCGAGTACCAAATAAGAACACGAGATCTAATTCTTTGTTTTATCTTGCAAGGGCTGCCAACAAACTACAAATGAAATTTTTGTGTTTGTATTAAGTAGGATTTTAATGCTTAATTGATTTGTATGTTTTAAAATATGAAATGTAGTATACCACAAAATATTATTAAATAATACCACTGTGTTCTTTTCTTCCATACCTATTTTAAAATGTAAAAATTTCAGTTGTATTTTATTTAATTGTTGCAATTGTAAATGTATTGTATGTAGTGTTATAGTTGTGAAACAAATAAAGTTTAGTTTTTTAGCAATAAACCTGTATTCACATTTTTTTACATAAAATAATTCATTTTATTGTCAAAGTGGAAAATTTTGCTCTTATTCTGCAATATCAAGATGTTGTATGGTCCGTAAGTAAATAAATAACTAGTTTTTAAAAGTAACATAATTAGTTTTTAAAATGAAATAAATTAAGGAATAATAGACAAGTTTTATTTATGAAGTAATACAAAAACACCATCATAAATTCCTAAAAAAAAAAGTTAATTTTTCTATGGCTTCCAGTATCTGATTTGGAGTTGGATATTTTGAAATCTTACAAAGATCTTCAAGATAGCTTGTAAAAGCCCATTTTTGATCCTGCACTTACAGAAAAGCTTCCTTCCTGTCTTTCTTCTATAGGTATTTTCACGGCTTCTGCTTAGACAAGTTGGCCAGTATAATTCCTTTTCTGGCAGCTTCCAGCAGAGCAACACGTAGTGCAACTTTTATGCATCTTTTAACAGTTCAGCTAGAGAGGCCCCGAACTTCCCGCTTTCTTCGTTCCTTCATCCCTAGAGTGTCAAGACTATGGAACCTGCTACCTGCAGAATTTAAGTATCTTGTGAATAAACTCCCTCTTACCACACTTCAGCCACCCACGGGGTGTTCATAATAGGCCTCAGCCTTCGCGGACTGTTCCAAGATAAAAAAAATAATTAAAATCCCCAAACTTCTTTACTTGCTCATAAAATTTTATAAACATCGTAATATAGGTGGGTACTATTAAAGAAAAAAAGGTGTTAATAATTCAATATCGTGTGTTTAAAAATAGAGTAAGTACTCATAATTATAACAAATTAGCAATCATCAGGATTTTCTACATTTTAATTTATTTCTCATTTTTAAAAATATTTAATGTAGTAGATACCATTGAAAAGGTACGCCATCGTCGTGTTGTCGCTTTAATTTTTAATTTCAATACTTAATTAAATTACTTTTATATTTTTGAAATTTAAATTTTGTTCGTCGGTATAAAAGCAGTTTTTCGTTTCCACCTCAATTCTACGCCACTGTCCGGCATAAAATCCAACATGGCCGAAATGGACCCTTCTTGACGTCACACAAGAGTTTTTCAATATGGCGGATGTCATAACCCCGTATACTTTTGGTTTATAAGTATATATATGCATAACCACCTTTAGATTAATAAACTCTGGCCATTACCAAATACTTATAAAGGAAGAGTTTTTGAGGTTATAAAAGGTTTGATCGGCGAAATCGGCGATTTTTGTATCTATGTTCCGTTTTTATTTAAGTTTAAGATTTATCTGCTAAAGCGGAACAAGAATTAAATTTATGCTTCTGTAAGCAAAAGAAAATTTAAAAACTTATAAAATAAGACGGCATTATGGCGAATGGACCAATAGCTGAAAGAAATAGAGGTTAGTTCTGTTTATACTTTTAATAATATATTAGAGTACAAAAGAATTCACTTTTGTAGGAAATTTAGTAGTTGTAAAGAATATCTATTTAGGTAGCTTTTTTTTATTCTTTTTGTAAATTTACTATGAACTAATCTCAAAAAAAAATTAGATGAAATTCTTTGTCTAAAATAAATAATAAATTAAGTGACATTTTTTAAATGCCAGAAAATGATTTAACACTTTAAGCAAATTTTTGCTAACAACTATGTAACATATTTACTTGTGCACAGCATAACTAACGTCTCCTTAGCGGCGCTTTTGATATTTTTAGGCACACAAACACAAAAGAAATGATAACTATTCAAATAAAGCAGACAGATCATATCTCAGCAAAACATTGGCTGAACTTGCCCAAGAAAAATGCCGTATTTTTCCACGAATTCATAGAAGTGTACAGCTTTCTGTTAAGCCGGCTACAGACGTTCATGTAGGCTTGACAAGTTTACTTGCGCAAGTGCACTTGCACAAGTCTGCATGAACGTATGTAGGAATAGACTTGCTCAAGTCCTTAGACTTGCACAAGTGGCATGGACTTGAACAAATTTCCTTCATGCTCCAGTGACTTGTGCAAGTGTACATGAATGTGTGTATGAAACGTGCGAGATTGGGTTAGGTTTTTGTTACTGTTATGTTTATGTTTTGCTTGCTGTTTGTTAAGAAGTTATATTAAAATGGCCAGTGAGAAAGAAAGCGTGAAGTATTGGAGGAGTTCATCTCCATTTATCGGGAATCTCCATGTTTATGGCAAATTAAATCAAAGGACTACCATAATAAAAACAAAGGGAAGCTGCATATAAAAGTTTAATAAACAAATTGATGGAAATTGATGAAGAAGCAAACCGTGATTCGGTTGTAAAAAAAATTAACGGCCTCAGAACAAATATTCGGAAGGAGAAAAAGAAAATTGAGGATTCCCAGCGTTCAGGTTCTGGGACAGTTGACCTATATACTCCTACCTTATGGTATTTTTCTTTATTTGATTTCCTGGATGATCAAGTCACTCCTAGAAAGTCATCTTCAAATGTAAATAATGACACAGATGTAAGTATTTTTATCTGTTTTTTTTTATTTAAAGTAAGCTACATATTATCTTCAAAGAGTTACAATTATTTTGAAAACATAATAATTAGTTGTTAAACTATAATAAAAAAACAGGTAGGTATTTTAATATAGCAAAATGATAATTTAATATTAAAACCGTCATTTAATACACAAAATTATTTTGCCAGGGGACATGCCCTTCATTTACAAAATAATTCATGAAATTTTCTCTCACTTCTTTGGCATTTAAACTACGTCCTTGTCGCGTTATTTCCAGTGGTGCTAAATTTCCAAAATCCAAAGTTTCTTCACGCACATAAGATTGACCAACATTTGATATCAAAAAGTTATGCAGAGCACATGTAGATTTGACAACACAATCTATATTTTTTAGTTCTAAATTAATAGCTGTATGAAAAATTCTAAAACGTGATGCTAATATTCCAAATACATTTTCAATGATACGCCGAGCTCTAGATAACCGATAATTGTAATTTTTTTTTCAATGCTAGTTAACTCACTTTGTCTGAATGGTTTTATCATGTCAGTTCTTAATGGAAAAGCATCATCTGCTACAAAAACGTATGGAAAATATCTTTCACTTCCTACTGAAGATTCTTTAGGAATATTTAAAAGATTATTTTGTAATTTTCTAAAAAACTGGCTATTTTGGAGAACCCCTCCATCAGAAATTCTTCCATTTGTACCAAAATCAAACATTATTAGACGATATTCAGCATCAGCAATAGCAAGTAAGACCATACTGTGCTTTTGCTTGTAATTGTAAAAATACGAACCGCTACCAGCTGGGGGCACAATCTCCACATGCTTACCATCTATGGCACCAAGGCAGTGCGGAAAATTCCACCTTTTTTCAAAGTCGTTGGCTATATTCTTCCAGTCACTTTCGGTTTGAGGAAACTAAAAAAAAAATGAATAAAATTTCAACATAATTAAAAAATAATGATAAAGATCCTCCAAATGTTGATTCTCAGGATTATAGAGAGAATGTTGATAATAATCAATCACAACTAGACCAACCCATCATCCCATCAACGAATTTAGAAAAATCTGTTACGCCAAAAAGAAATCCCCCGGCCAGACCACTCAAACGCGCAACCCCAGATCTAAATAGTGTTTGCCAAACCATAGAGGAACATTTTAAAAAAACCCCAAAATTAAGGAAGACCGTTATGATGTGTTTGGAAAACATATATCTTTAAAATTGCGGGATATTCAGATAACAATCAACGTTTATTAGCAGAAAAACTTATAAATGATACTGTATTTTTAGCTGAAACAGGCCAGCTCACTTTTGGACACTCTGTCACGGCAGTATCACAGACTGCACCGATCTTGCAACAGCAAAAATCTCAATATTTTTTACCACAGAAGAGATACGAAAGAACCATAGTTTCTCCTCCTTTTCTTAGCCCCACAGAAACGGTTTGTGAATCAGGCAATGAATATCTAAATGATGACTCAAATCTTTCATTGGCGTCTTATGTAACGAATTTTTCTGCTTAAATTTACTTTAATTTAAAAAAATGTACTTTGGTGTTGATAAGTATTATTACTAAAATTCTAGTTTATTTGTTAAGAAATTTACTACTTAAATCTAAAAGAAAATAAAAGTTTTGTTTACATAAAATATAATTATTTTTCTTACCTTTAAATAATCTTTCTTTAGAACATCGAATATTGCTTGACATGTTTCAGGAATAATTTTACTTAATGACTGAGGAGAAATAATAGTCGAAAATTTCATATCTTCATAGGATCTTCCCGTCGCAAGAAATCTTAGGGTTGCTGTTAATCTTTCATATGGGCTGATGGCTTCTCTCATGATGGTATCTTTCTTTTCAATAAAAGGAGTTACCAGGGATAGCAGTTTATAATATGTTTCTTCATTCATTCGTAAATAATTATGCCAATCAGCAGGATAAAACTTCAGTTCATTTAGAATATTAGTATGCGAATAAGTATTCCTTTTTAAAAGCCAATTTTTACACCACACTCGACGTGTTTTCCTTTTTTCTTTTTTTTTTAAGTACCAGCACGAACAGCGCGAGAGCTAGCGCGTCGTCTTCGTCCATTTTTACATCTAAAACTGTGCAAGTACGCTTGTATCGTGTGGAGTCGCAGAAAACTTGTGCAAGTGCACTTGCGCAAGTAAGCTTGTCAAGCCTACATGAACGTCTGTAGCCGGCTTTAGTTATGCTGTGATACCAGTATGTTGTGGTTGCCTAAGAAAAATTTGGTATTTATTATTTAATTACTTTTTATAAGTCTGTATATATAAATAGCTATCTAACTCATAAGGGTATTAATAGGCACGGTAATTTTTTACTTATTGGGCCCATGGCCGACTTTATTGAAATTTAGTATACAGGGGGTTTTTTGAGGCACTGATTACGAATCTGAAGTCAAATTTTGTCGGGAACTTCTAATTTTACAGCCAAACTAAATGATTTTAGGGAAGAACACTTTTTAATTTACAGAATAAACTTATTTCTACAATTATTTACTTATTAGTTTGACTAAAAAGTACATTTAAAAATTTTATTTTTATATTAGTACAACTGAAAGGTTCCAAATTTAAATTGTTTTTACCAGCATTCAATGGAAAAAAAAAAAGATCTTTAATAAAGAAATTTGGAAATCCTATAAAAAAGCATTATTTTAATCTTTTGTAAAAGGTGCATAACTAGTCCTGCCCCTAAATTGTAAGGTGTTTTTATTTAGAAGTCAGATAGTAATACAAGTGAAGCACGGGCGCATTTCCCTAAATTTGGATTTTAATAAGGTATGCCTATGTTAAATAGGTAACATTTCAAATGTTTCCCAAGTTGCTTAAAAGTCCCTATATCTTTTTGTTTACTTTTTAAAAGTAAAAATATTTTGCTTTTGATGGTGTTTTTTTGTTAAAAATAATGACTAGATAAATATATCGAATGTAATCGAATTATGGATCATGTGTTAAAAAATAATTTAATTAACTGTACTCAGCATGCCTATTTAAAGGGTAGATCAACACAAACAGCAGGTTTTCAATTTACTGAGAACATGCTAGATTCTTTAGAAAGAGGAGAATTGCCTCTGGGTCTATTTCTTGATCTCTTGAAAGCCTATGACACTTTGAATTATGACATATTATCTCAAAAGTTGGAATTATATGGAATTCGTGATGAAGCATTAAAATGGGTCTTATCCTATTTGGCTCACAGGCATCAAAAAGTTATAATAGGCCATGGCAAGGATAGGGTCGAATCAGAGAATATAGAGATGTCTTTGGGTGTACCGCAGGGTAGTGTGATAGGGCCATTACTTTTTATAATATACACAAACGATATTAGTGAATTAAGCCACAAAAACTGTCAGATCACAAACTATGCTGATGATACAAACATGTTAGTAACTGCTGAGTGTTTACCTGCCCTTGTTGATAGTACTAAAGTGGTTATGACAAAGTCCTATGAGTCGTTTACCAAAAATAAGTTAATTTTGAATAATCTAAAGACCAACATTTTACTGTTTCGGGCAAGCAGATCGAGAATACAAGCACCAGAAAGTGTGTGTATTAATGATACGTTTGTAGATCTGACGGATAGTACTAAGTTTCTTGGCATAGTTATAGATAATAATCTTTGTTATGATGGACATGTGGCGCATGTCTTATCCAAGCTGAAAAGGGTCTGCTACACACTTAGGGTTTTAAGCAAGTACATAGATAACCCAACAAAAAGAACAGTATACTTCTCTAATTTTGGGGCACATATTAGATATGGAATCATATTGTATGGAAATTGCAGGGACATCGAAAGACTTTTTGTTTGCCAAATTCAAATTCAAATTATTTATTCATGTCAATATACAAATTGCATTTACACACGTCAACATTGTTAAAGCAATAATCATAAAAACTTATCCTAAACAAATTAAAAAAAATATATAATAACAAACATGATTTTTAAACAAACAAGATTAATATACTTATAATAATTAAAAAATATATATGCACAGTTTATTTAAAAGTACACAAAACAAATCCTAATTAAAGATAAAATTGTCAAAATTATACCCGAGGTATTCCTGTATTGAATAAAAAGCATTCTCAATTAGTATCTGCTTAACTGTTATATCAAATTTCTTTTCAGGCAATGTTCTTATACATTCAGGCAATACATTAAAAAAATTTATTGCCCAATAACCTGGTCCAGTTTGACACCTTCTCAAATGCCAATACGCTGGTACAATGTTTTGTTTATGCCTGGTGTCATACCCATGCATCTCCTCATGACTTGTATACAGGTTAATATTCTTCTTTAGAAAACGAAGATTTTCCAGAATGTACTGGGATGGCACAGTGAGGATTCTAAACCTCCTATAAGCCTGACGACAGTCATCCCTAAAACCCAGATTTGCAAGGACCCTCAGAGCTTTCCTTTGTAAACCAAACACTCGGTGTGTGTCAGCTGCATGACCCCAGACAAGAATAGAATATGAAAGATGCGAGTGGAACAGAGAGTGATAAGCAGTATGTAAAGTCCCTGGTGAGACGCACCTTGAAAGGTTTCTCAAAATAAAGAGGCTTTTGTTCAGTTTTCTACACACGTTGTTAATGTGTGAGCCCCATTGAAGCCTTGGGTCCAAGGAAACACCCAGAAATCCAATCTCCCTCACATCCCCATTCAGATCACCCACATCCCTCAATGCAAAAATCACCTGGTTTGTTTTATTGTTGTTCAAAACCAACCGATTTGCAGCAAACCATTGCTCAGTTCTGCCCCGCGCCTCTGTGGAACCCTCAAGCACCCCTTCAATATTGTCAGCTGCGAAGGCTACCGTAGTGTCATCAGCAAAGAGTGTATACTTAGCCCGTTGTTCAATGTTTGGAAGATCATTTATGTAAATTAAAAATAAAATTGGACTCAGTACTGATCCTTGCGGTACTCCAATATTTAATACACTCTCCGCCGACGACACCCCGTCAACCCTCACAACCTGCACCCTATCCTTCAAATATGATTTAATGAGTTCGACACTCTCTGAGCAAAACTTATACTTTTCAAGTTTCTGCAAGAGGATTCCATGGTTAACAAGGTCAAAAGCCTTGCTCAAGTCGCAAAAAAGGACCGAGCTAAATTGCAGCCTATGAAAAGACTCAATAATAGACGACACAAGATTTAAAATGCCTAAAACTGTATTTTTATGCTTGCGAAAACCAAACTGACACTGAGAAAAAATATCGTTAATTTCAAAAAAATCTACTACCTGTAGTGCCATGCACTTTTCAACAATCTTCGAAATAATGGGAAGCAGTGAGATTGGTCGATAATTTTCTGGCAAATTTAAATCCCCTTTCTTAAAAATTGGACGAATTATGGCTTTTTTAAGAACACTGCATCAAATTTATAAATATATGCATCAAAAAAATACTTTTTTTGATGCATATATTTATAAGCTTAGTAAGTGGTATTATTATAATATTTTTTATTGTTTTAATTAACTTTACATTTAGTCCAATGTTGTCACGGCTGTTTTTATTTTTTAAACTACCAATAATATCCCGAACTATATTAAAAGTAACTTCTTTGAAAGAAAATTTATTTACTGTATTTACTGGAGTTATATCTATTGGATTTAAATTTAAAATTGGGATATCTTTAATTAAATTAGATGCTATCTGTGAAAAGTAATCATTAAAAGTATTAGGATTAATATTATTAGGATGTTTAGTTGTATTGTTCTTTATACCACGATGTTCATTGATAATTTTCCACATTGACCTTGTTGGGTTACTAGAATTTTTTATGATGTTGTTATTTGCCATTAACGCCAAAAAAGGGCGTTAAGAATAATTCTAGGATTAAAACCACTGGAAACATGCAGGGGAAAATTCAAGCAGACTAAGTTACTGACCGTGACTGCAGTTTACATACAGGAGTGTGTACTGTTCTTTTTTAAAAATAGACATTTATTTGACTCAAGTGAACCACAAAAGGTGTATCCAACAAGAACCGTTAATTACACGTACCCTAAGCATAAATTAAGAATGAAGGAAAATGGAGCATACTACTCGTGTGTCAAATTTTACAATAGTTTACCGCAGAAAATTAAAAATATCACAAATATCAAAATCCTGAAAAAGACCCTATTCAGTTTACTTTTAGACATCGAGCCTTATAACATAAAAGAATTTTTGTATGTAGAAATATCTTACTTGACACTATTTCGTTTTATGTTTTTTTATGAACATAATTTTGAAATAAAGATTATTATTATTATTATTATTAATATATCCTAAAAAATAATAAATTTTTAACCATAAAATCTTCCACTCACCCTCCAGACCACCACAAAGGTGGTCTGGAGGGTGGCTTATAACTTAAAAATCAGAAGTTTTCAACAAAATTCGACTTTAGATTCGTAAGAGATCCCCAAAACTCTGCATACAAAATTTTAGTAGAATCGGCCGTGGGCCCGATAAGTAAAAAATTACCATAAGGCCAATTAATGATCGCCGCCATTTAACGCGCGAACCCAGCAAGAGCGTTAAGGGTTGAGATCATTAATCGCCAATTATTGTCAGAGACAAATTTAACTATGAATTTGTGATGCACCATTTCGAACTTATTAGAGATTATCTACAGAATGGATGCATTATGTAACCTCTATGACTACGACGCTGATTGACTTTATATTTTTATTCTTTGTTATACAATATAAGTTTTGTACATTCAAAAATTGGTTATAAGATTTAAATGATTAAGTTAGGGAATTGTGAATATCAAAGTGTTTGCAATCCATTTGCGAAATTTGGCAACATATTCTGTTTTGAATATGACTTCTTAACAACATCCTTTCCGGTTGTGACCACATTGATAAGTAGCTAATTCACAACTTTATATCTTAATTATTTAAATCTTATAACAAATTTTTTAATTTGTCAGTAAGCCAAAACCGTAATTCAGGAACTTATACTATGGTATATCATTGGAATTGCAATTAAAGTGACTATTTAAACATACATTAATATACAGAGTGTCTTATTTGAAAAAAATCTGATAACAGTTTGCGAACATTGGCAACACTGTATAGTTTTTTACAGAATTTTAAATTAGTATGTTGAATGATAAAAAGTACTATTATATAAAAAAAGAATACTCAAACAGCGGTTACATAACTGCATACATCATAAAGATAATCTTTAACAAGTTCGACACGGTAGTCACATCCATAATCGTATATATACAGTGTGGTCCAACGAAAAGTATGCATCAAGCTTGTTTTCTTTTTTTGTTATTTAACGCAAAAATGCTTGTACCGCTTTTGTGGGAGAGAAATTTTAGATATTTTTTTAAACCTATGCCTTTAACCCTCTAGCGAAGGTGAGTAACAACCCTAAAATTTTAAATGGAAAGTGGAGTCGAGTGATGTATCATTTAAAAGAGCACAAAATTATCTTTCTAATGATACCTTTTTTGTTAAATTTTACAGTTAATGTGAAAACAGATTTAAAAACATTAACCCAATAATTTTGGTATTAACGAAAAATACAAATGTTTGGTTATTTGAAATCAAAATACTTACAATTATTTCTAAATTCAGGTCTAAATTACTTTACTTTAACGAAAGTCGAATTTCAATGTTGAAAGAAACAACATTTTTATCACAACTACATTTCCCATTTATCCTTTTTGTTTTTTTTTTGTTCAAATAACAATTGCAGATAAGTTTAGAAAAAGAATTTAGGCAAACGTTTATTTTAGTTCCGGCGTTGATTCAGTTTGGTTGCTTTTGAAGTTATTTTAATTTTTCTGTAAAAAAATGGTTTATTGTATTCCAGAACAAGTTGAAAATATTAAACTTTATTATCAAAATAATAGTTGTGCCAGACTTACTGCTCGCTTTCTTTAATGACAGTCATCCTGATAAAAATGTGAATGATTCATATGTTGCCAAGTGTGGCATATTAGAAAAATCAAAGATCCTGGTAGCTATGACTACTAAGCTTGGTTGCTTTAAAATTACGAGGCCTTCAAATAAATTGATAACCCTGAGTCCAGCCAATTCAATTGCAAGTGTTTTACCCTTGTTGGGGATGATGACACTTACTTTAAGAACAACTGTATAGAAGCAACTAGCGCCATCCCATTAAGAAATTCCAATCCAATCAATCTTAGTATTAACAGGTTAAGATGTTAATGTGGGCCATGTAGGTGTATTACGCATCAAATTGGCTGGACCCGGAGTTATCCATTTATTTGGAGGCCTTGTAATTTTAAAGCAACTAAGCTTAGTAGTCATCCATACCAGGATCTTTGATTTTTCTTCTTTTTTTTTTTTCATTAAGGAGCCTCTATTCCCAAAGAAAGTTTTACCTTTTTGTTATTAGGTATAACAAGGCTCAAGAATTTAAATTCATTTATTTTATTGCAGTTTGGGTGAAAATACTGCGTTTTCCCCCTTTTTAAATCACATTTTTAGTCGTGATGTCACCCTACTTGGAATTGGCAAAAATCCAGTTTGAAATTAACATATTCGTGAACTAATGGGAAGCCAGTGTTCACTAAGTGTGTTTTGTAAGCAATGATTCTTAACCTGTTGATACTAAGATTGGTTGGTTTGGAATTTCTTGACGGGATGGCGCTAATTGCTTCTAATGTTCAGCTGTGATAGATTACAGTTGTTATTAAGGTAACTGCTTCGCTATCAAGAGTGTCTATGGCCTACATTCGGTGTGATTATTCCCAACAAGGTTAAAACACGTGTAATCGAATTGGTTGGACTTTTGTCCCCCTTTTAACGCCCTCCTCTCCCCCAAGGGATGCAATTCTGAAAAAATGTAGGATTAGTGATGTAAATTTCCGTATCCTTTTGATATTCGGATTATACGTATTCGGAATCAAGAGAGATTCGGATTCAATATGTGAATACGTATCCATAAGAATCCTTATAACATAGGCAACCGTAAATATAGAGCGCGAAGTCGCGAACAGCTGATACCGGACGTGCCGGTGCGGCGGGCGAATAGAGGAAAGGATACGAATTCAAAGACAGTTGCAAGTAATCAACAGGGGTGGCGCAGCTGCTTCAAATTCCGCTTTATGTTACAAAAAATTTCTCTATTTTCGCTATGCCTATCAAAATGTTTGTTCTGTTAAAAAAATATATAAAATAAACTAAACGGCGATGAGGTAAATAATAGCTTACGGTTAAAAATATATAACAGTATACTTAATTTTATTATTTTATTAATAGTTATAGCAAGGCAACATAGAAACAAATATTCGTTTCAACATAGGAACAAAGAATATAAAACAACAGCTCTGCAAGTCAAATGTAAAAAATATAACTTTCTGAGGTAACCTTTTTTCCCTTCCCTGCATTTTTAATTTATAAGTTTTTGAATTTTTTAAAATGGGTTACGTTAAACTCGAAAGGTAAACAATACTGTTTTTTGCTTGAAGGTCAAGTCTTACTAAAAGTAACGCGGATAAAGTTGATTCTATTTTTTTTGTTTTATTATCTAGCATATAAAAGAAAGTTCGCGCAACATTTACGTTTCCGTGAGGGAGTGACGAAATTATTAGCGCTTATTTTTTTAAAAAAAATAAGTTTTTTACGTATGCCCAAAGTGCTTTAATTAAGGGCAGCGCCATCCAGGGACAAATGGAAAAATCTTTATAAGACAGCTCGTAACGATTACGGATCCGATCGCATATTCGAGCCCGCGTCGATGCCGATTAACCGGCAGTTGGAAGAATTCATCCGCTCCCGTTTCGATACCGAATACGTATTCGAATTTACGGACTGATTCCGGAATATACGGATCCGTTTAATATTCGGATTCACCGAAAATTTGGATACGTATTCTTACATCACTATGTAGGATATTTCATTTTTAAACATAATCAATTGCCTTATACTTATAAATCCAAAAATGACGGAGTTTATACCAACGTTAAATTGTATGTGCCGTGCCGCCTGGCTGACATTACCTATATGATAATGGGAATAGTCCAGAGGTTATGGCTATCTATAAGTTGGTTCCAACTCCGCAAAAAACCGTTTACAGTTTACAAAACAATTTAAAAAAAAATGGATTTTAAAATAATTATCCAAAAGCTATCAAACCGATTTTAACCAAATTTGGCGTTGTTTCACAATAGCATGAAGTTCTTTGTGGTGAATATTGAGGGCCTTAGTATTAAATATAAGTCCCAAAAAACATGTAAAAAACTACCTTTTGTGGCCTTCTCTGTTGTCATTTTGCAACAAGCGTAATGCAGTTTGTGAGTTTTAACTAATTCTATTTTGAAAAAAAATTTGTAACGAAACTTTTCTCTTTCTATAATTTTTCTCTATGATCAATAGTTACAAAGGTATCAGCGATTAACATAGGAAAAAAACAAATGTTCTGGACCTTTCTGAGAGGGAGCTTGCCTCAATTCTTTTTACATACATTTTTCTAAAAGAATTTGAGAAAATCCATGTCTGCCACCTCATACATCCAACCAGAAACAGATAAGGCTTAAAAATGTAATTCTATATCTTGTTACATCTTTAACTTCTAATTCCAAATTGATATTACAGATGCCACCATTTATGTAGGAGGCCTAGATGACAAGGTGTCTGAATCGCTTTTATGGGAATTATTTGTGCAAGCAGGGCCTTTAGGTAAGTTTTAATTAGTTACAATCAGAGCTGTCAAAACTTCAAGTACTTAAAGTAAAATTTTACCTCATGTACTTTTCTGTACTTGAAGTATTTTACTTCAAGTACTTTTTATTAAGAAGTACTTGTACTTGTACTTGATTTATTTACATCAAAATACTTAAACTTTTACTTGATTTGACCAAGTAAATTACTTGAAGTATTTTCCTAAGTACTGCAATGTACTTGAAGTAATAAAAGTACTTCAAGTAAATAAGAAGTACTTGAAGTAAAAATAAATCAATCAAGTTGCCCATTTGATACACAGTAAATTTAAATATCTTGTGTCATGGTAAAATTTTGCAAAAAGTAAAAAACAATCACACATTTTAAAACTTTTCCTTTTGTTGCACTAACCAGTTAAAGTACGTCATGAATTAGTGTAGGTTATTTAAGCTAGTTTGTTAGCTTTTTAGTCTAAATAATTTTTATCTTATTATAAAAAATATTTTCCATTAGGGCGCGCTTATACTGGTCCACCCACAAAATGCAAATCAAATAGCATATTTTAAATCTTTTTAAAATTTATAAGAATTTTAGAATTTTTTTAGTTATTTATTTTTGTAACATTATTAAGTGTGATATGTTTAAGCAATAATAAAATGGTGCTTTATTTATTTTCTTGCCTTATATTTACCAAAAAATACAACTGTATGAAATGTGTGTCATTACTTACAGAATACTGTAGCATATTCTTTACAGAAAACTGTGTATCATACTGACTAAATTTTGCAAAAAGTCAAAGATTAAAAAGGTGCCAAAATTATTCTTTTTTACATAAAACATGTCTACTCTGGTAGAAAGCAAATTTTTAAATATATGTCCAATAAGTTAAGATTAAATTGAAATGTTTTACAGTTTAAAAGCTATAATAACTAACATTATATCTTTTGTAAAAATACCAACAATATTTTACATTTTCTAGTATGACTTCTTCTTCTTTCTGGGAGCCGTCTTTCACTACCGGAGGCAGCGCAGCCTCTTGGGCTTTTTGTGCCTAATCTCCCATTATCTTTTCTACCAATCCTCCCATTAGTCTTGTTCCTTCTACAAGTCTGTATAACCCCGAGACTGGTTGGTTGATATATTTCTGTGGGCTCATTTTCAGTTGCCCAAATAATGCTTGTCTTTTGTGATTTAATGCTTCACATTCACACAGTATATGGTAGGCTGTTTCTTCCCTCTCGTTGCACATTGCCACAATAGACCTATCGGTCGCGGTGGAAGGGTGTTATACCCACTCACTTTAAACCTACCTTAAACCCTATCTTGTGTAGATATCCTCTTAGGTTATCGTGCCCTGTTAACAACCCTACTGTTATGCGAAGTCTTTTCCTACTTTGTCTGAGTAGTTTTTCCTTCGTTCTTTTGAATGGGCCCCTTATGAAGCCCTTTCCATGTCTTATTCCACCAAGGTTCTCCCAGTATTTCTTGTGTTTGTTTCGGATCCATTACCTTGTTTACCCTCGTGCTGTGGTTTTGGTCACTCCAAGGGCAATTTCTGGTCCAAAGTATGGTGTGGATGATCCATGTCTCGCTATGTAGTGTAGTATGACTTAAAATAAGTTAGCAGCAGATTTTTTTAACTCTCAATATTATTATGAAAAATATTAAATGAATATACTTTTAAGATGCCTATTTAAATAAACATAAATATTATAAATATATTTTAAAATATGCTGATGATCTGTTATCGAACCTAATGTTCACCATTAAATAATCATATTTAAAAAATATGCCATTAGCGCCCAGTTAGTAAAAAATGGAGAAAAAATAACTTAAAGCCCACTATTATAAAGTCGGGTTAACCTGTTTAGTTATCTCTGGTATAAACCTAAAGGTAAACTTACTTACTTATAATATTTTTTTAATATAAAAATGTGTATATTACTAGTGTTATTCCCGATTTTTTTGTAATATTTTTAGATCTAGAATTATATTAAAAAAAATCTAACCCTGAAAAGATGTCATGTTATTTTTATCTACAGGCTAACAAAGTGAAATGCGCAAAATATAAGACATATATGCAGAAAAGAAAAAACCATAGTACGTCTGCGGTTCACTGCCAAAAAATATTTTTTTGTGGCCTGTTTCCAAATTTGTATTAAATAATATATAATTTAAACTTCATAACTATTTATATTGCTATCGGTTTGTGATACGTTTAAAAGTAACTAAAATACAAGCAGAAATAACTATACCCCTACCAGTATTTAAGGATGGTGTATTATACCTCGTACGTTTCTCTGTATTGCCTAGAAAAACCTTGAGTTAAATACAAACTCTGTTTAAAAGTAGTTAATACAGAGTGAGCATAATTAAATAGTTCTTTACTCCAACTAAACTTATGTAGGATCCCTAATTCGATTAGTATAAATATAAATGTCTATAAACTTAAATAATAACGTACAATCTGCAGTGTTTTAATGTGTTAAACCAAATAATGCATATTTTTTCAGGTTAGATATATTTTTTAATATAAATACTAAAAAAGCTATATTGCATTTAGGAACAACAAGTAGACAGTACATAAATACCCTACACCCCTACATATCGCTTAACAAATTTAAGGACATACTTTAAGTGCAAACCCATGCTCATTTGCAATGTATTGTGTACAAACTCATTATTTTAAAGCATATCTTTGTCTGATATGACAAGTAAAGATCACCAAGAAGTAAATAAAGCACCTTTATTTAAGTTTAGAGCTAGCTTTGCCACTGAAGTTGAACCTGTATATAAATATGTCCCAAAATATGTGCCCAAAGAAAGTAATTTTCTCCAAGCCCCTTTACAGCCAAGACAAATAATAGCAAATTTATTAATATATTAATAATAAGCCTTTTTAGTTTTTAAACTATCATTAAAAAGGGGGTGTTAAATTAGAAAACTTTGCATTTTTGTGCAAGGCTTTACATATGTTATATGTATATTTTAGTTTTGTTAATACTATACGTTTGGAAAATAAAAGGGTTTTAAGTTTATTTTTTCATTTGGTGCAAAAAAATTTAGGGGGACGTGGATATATATTTTAAAAAATTACAGCTAAAACAATAAAAGAAACGATACAAAAAACGGCCGAGTGATGATCGCGTTGTTAAATTTAGCAATAGACTTAGCAATTGTTAAAAGTTAACAACGGTTTAGAATGTTTAACAAAATGTATGAATCAATGATTTTGACAGGTTGCCTACTAAAATCATTGAATAACACTAATTAGGAAAAATGTCCCTTAGTTTTATATAAAAAAGTTTTAATAGTGGTAAAGTCAAAATTCATTCTTTTAATTTAAAAAATATTATCGTCGGTGAAGATATTTTTCAAAAAGAATATATTAATATACAGCGTGTTCAAGGTAACAATGAACTGTATGTGGATCTCCGAAACGGTAAGAGACAGGTGGGTGGTTTAAATCTGGTAAAGTTGCGTATTGCGGAGCTCAATAATAAATCGTTGAAAAATTAAAGTTATGTTCCTTCCAGAAATATGGCGAAAAAACAAAAATTTTCTATTTTTGTTTTTATTTTTTTACTAGTATATTCTAAAAGTTATAAAAATTCTAAAAATACGTTCTTATTGGAACTTCTTGCGCTTTATGTATGTATGTGGTCAAAATTTTTTTCAACGTTTCATTTTCGTTAAACCATCATCTACTTTATTTTTTTTAAAATACGGCCCTAGATTTTTTATTTCATTCTTTTGAACCCCATATTATGCCAATTACAAAAATATACAACACTTAATAATTACGTAACAAATTAAAACGCCCCTATAAGAAATCATGTGCGTTCGTTGTCTAACTCAGTGTCTTTTATGGATAATAGGTTTATTTAACAAAAAAAAATCAGGTGTTATACATCATTGTAACTGAGATTAAAACTGCTACAAAAAAAATGCAATAAACAATCGAGGGCCGTATTAAAAAAATTAAGTTCATAATGGTTAAGCGAAAACAAAACGTCGTAAGAAATTTTTTACTTTTTTAATAGATAAAGCGCAAAAAGTTCCGCTAGGAATATACTTTTATATTTTTTTAAATTTTGAAATAAACTCAGAAAAATAAAAACAAAAATCGGAAATTTCAGTTTTTCCGCCATAGCTCTGGAAGTACATAATATAACTTCCATTTTACAACGGTATAGCTCCCCAATACGCAACTTTGCCAAATTTTAACTACCCACCTATCTCTTACCGTTTTGGAGATCCCCATGTTGTTTATTCTTTTCCTGAACACACTGTATAGATAAAGATTACACTTTTAGCTTTATTTAGAAAGGATAAGATTTAATAAGGAATTTATTAAATAGATTTGCCCACAGTTAGCAAAATTGTAAAGATTTAGATTTCCCTTACTAGGTTCTCAAAAACATTTATTATATTTTTTGTATAGAGATAATATATCCTTAAATAAAAAAAAAACTATCCATATATATATTTTACAGAAAAAACAAACATTAAGTGTACATACATTTCATGAACTTGAGGCATAAATCGTAATGTATTTCAGATTTTTTAGCATGTTTAGTGGGTACAGAGTATTTTTAGTGCAAGAAATTTAATAAAAAAATAAAAATAATTGTATTTTTATTACTACTTTGTAATATATTGCTATGTCTTCCTTTTTGGTATCGCATACATTTGCTAATAGTATCATTTTTTGAAAAATCCATTGGTCTTTTATTTTGTATGCCCTGTTCAAATATTCAGTGTAGTGTTAGGTTGTGCTATTGGAAGATTTTGTGAACTCTATGTAAAACATTTATTACTAAAAAACAAACTTTG
Organism: Listronotus oregonensis; assembly: GCA_019359885.1. Taxonomy (NCBI): domain Eukaryota; kingdom Metazoa; phylum Arthropoda; class Insecta; order Coleoptera; family Curculionidae; genus Listronotus; species Listronotus oregonensis. The sequence continues at coordinate 30,139 of JAHBCN010005151.1, forward strand.
ATTATCTCAGACTTGTTTAGCACGGTCTGACTGTCAGTTTTTATTTTTATTTTGTAAAATTAAAATTAAAAATGGAAAAAAAACTTTCACGTCATATTATATTTTTGATTTAAATACTGGCTGTTTTTCTTGTTAAGTAAATAAAAAAAATAGCCATGCGTGTTCCAAAATAAACTAAATAAAAATAAGTCAACTGGTAAAAGTCACATTAAACAGTGCTAAAAGCAAAAAAGTTAAAATAAAAAAACCTGTAGGATTATAACGCTACTGGCAAAGAACCTTTGCTTTTTAATTAAAAAATGGTGCAATTTTTCTATGATGCATTTGGCGTATAAATATTAAAATTTAATATGAAGAAAAATAGAGGCAGTGTGGTAATTTTCGGTTTTATTTTTGTGTCGAGTAAAATATTCATGGAAAACCATTTAGCATTTATTTTGCAAATAAAAGTATAAAATTAAATACCGTGGCAAAATCTAAATTACACTGCAACCTGCAAATAGTAAAAACCCATTTTTTGCGAGTTATTGTACGTGTTGTACAATAAATATTTTAAAGTAACATAACACGTTTAATTTTAATTTTCACTATAAATATATTTTTGCCTAAAGGCTTTATTGCATAAATTATAATAATGTTACCCCTTTAAAATGAACACACTTTGTCTGCGCCAAATTTTATATTTGGTATAACTGCAATGCCTATTATACAAAATACATATCATTTTTGTAACAACGACTTTATTTAAACTACCTTTTTGGATTTTTTATTACAATACTTTTAATGGTTATAAGAAACCTTTTTTATTGTTAAAACAAGGTATTTTTCGCTTCAATAAAAATTATTCGGTTATTAATACCTACCCAGTTTTAAATAAACATGTCTTAGGTAAAATTACTATATAAAAGCAATAGAAAAGAGTAAGTACTTACCAAAAATTATATTTATTATATTAGGCAAAAAATATATTAACTGCGTTTAGTTTTTACATAAAACATAAATAAGAGTAAATATGTTTTATACTTTTGTGGGGATTTACAATTTGATATTTTTTCTTTGAGAGTACTCGCCTTAAAATTTTCTAGAAAATGGGACCACTTCCGCAGATCGCCTGCAACAAAAAAGAAGAAAAACCCCAAAAAACCCAAAAATCAAAAATATTAATCTACGTTTCAGTAGCAAGGCGGCCACCATTCTCAAGATAAAAGAATAAGAAAAATTTAAACAAATTTTAAGAAATTTTGCTTTAAAAATATTCTGATACCTCTTTACTTTTTATGTCGTTTTGTCATAAATGACATTAGTTTATTTGACTGGTGTATTTATGGTATTCAAAAAGACAAAAAAGTAGGTAGGGTTTGTTAATTAATTTTAAGTTTACCTGAATTTACTTCAGCATCAAGCATAGGTAACCATGCAATATTTAAATTAACAGATACTTACATTTATCTTTATTTAATAAAATAAATGCACTTTCCTTTATTTTACGTTTTTTTAACGAAGTATCTTTGCTAAAATGCTAGAAGCATTTTAGTTAATTATGTAGTTTTTTATCAAATGATTTTGATTGATTTTTGGGGGGTTTTTCTTCTTTTTTGTTGCAGGCTATCTGCAGGTTCATAGGTGTCAATAGGGCTGAGCAGGCTCAGCTCGCTATACCCCGGGACCTGGACCGAATTGGTCCAATTTTCTAGAAAATTTCAAGACGGGTACTCCCAAAGAAAACTTATCAAAATTAATAGGAGTGTGTATTATTTTTTTGTAGTTTTTGTTTTTCGTCAACATCCAAAAAGTTATAAACCTTTGTAAGAGTGGAGGGTTGTTATTATGTTTTATTTTAACCCAAGTTTATGTAATTACTCAAAAAACTTAAGTTCTTGTATAAAAATTAGTAAGCTACTAGAATTTACGTAAAAATCTACAAAATATTGTCATAAAAATTATCTCTTATAATAACCGATATAGAGGACCCTCGTGAAATCGACAAAAATCAAAAACGCCTTGTTTCTCCAAAATAAATCAAGGTAGCCTTAAAGTTTTAACACATTTAAATTTGTTTTTAAAATCCGTCTTAATAATATTTAAACGAAATGCTCTCTTACGGTTTTTTTAAAACCTCGTAAATACAATCAAAATGCGCTACTTTGTACAATGCTTTTTTTTAAATTTTTTAATCATATATAAAACCAGCGTTTAGATATGATTAACAGTATCGCAAAAACTATATCTGCAATTCTTAAGTAAGTAAGCAAAAGCTGTTTTATATACAGGGTGATTCATGAGGAAATGTCAATACTTTGAGTACCTACTCAGAGTCCAAAAATAAACATAAACGTCTATACCAATATGGCTCGTTTCCGAGATACAGGGTGTTCACCACAGAGCTGACATGTGCTTAGAAGTAAATGGTGGAATTTTAAAAAAATATAAAATCTAGCTTATGTTTTGCCAAACATAATTTAAGAACAATAATTTTATTGAAAATTAAAATATATATTGTTTAATTATACATTTTGTTTTATTTTTTATAAAATTTTGCTATAATAAAATCACATGCGTAATTTTTAAATCCAAATATCTCAAAAACGGTTGCTCATATCAACTTTTAACAAGTATACCCTTTTGACGTAAAATGACAATACAATTATTTAATTTGCTTAAAAATGTAATACAGGGCCGTACCAAAAAGTTGTGATGGTTCAAAATAGTGAAAAGACGTGTAGGTGGCTCCCCCTACAAATAAAAGCCGTAATAAGATTATATAGATTCGAATCCGTCATACCAAAAAACCCCGAATACCAATTTTTACTCCAATATTTACATTATCATGAATTTTATTTAAAAAATAGAAAAATTAAATAAAATTTTAACACCCCGTATTTCGAAAACGCGGCCTAGCGGACCCGTATTTATATAGGCTTTTATGTTTATTTTTGGATCCTGACTACGTACCTGAAGTATTGACATTTCCTCATGAATCACCTTGTATTTTTTAGAATATGGGCTCGTAAATTGTTCATTAGTTTTCTTAATGGCAAAATTACATAAACAATTTAATTAATTAATAAATTAATCTAAGCCTAGAGTAATGCTAGAAATAATATAAAATTTCATACTTGGCTTTTCTTTTAGGTTAGGTTTTTTATTAGTTTGTAACAACATTAAAGTAATATTCATTTAACTTTTAACCACACTTACCTTAAACTTTAAAGCGGGGAACAGTTTTAAAAATAATTGTTTAGGATTTATATACTCATGGACAAAAATATCAAATAATATTAAAATTTGCCATAAGACGCAATGCTAATTGTCTGTACCAAAAATATTTATATTACCACTCAGAAATTATCAAACAAGGTGACTAAAATGTAAAGTGTTTGGAGAGGACAATCTTACAGTTTTTTAATATTAAAACATTTGTTGTGTTACTAATAAACCCGTGTGTAAAAAGTTTTTAAGAAAAGGAATGCAATAGTAATTTAATGACCAATATTGATTTAAAAATTTGTAACACTCTGTGGGGTTTATCAGTTACCCAACAAATCTTGTTATGATACACAACTGTAAGATTGTCCTTTTTTAACACTTTGCATTTTACTTACCTCGTTTGATGATGTTTAAGTGGTAATATAAATATTTTTGGTACATACAATTAGCATTGCGTCTTATGGCAAATTTCAATATCATTTGATATTTTTGTCCATGAGTGTAATTTTACCCACCTACGCCTAGGCCAAGTAATAATAATTGTTTTACTTAAAAATAAAATTCCGTTTTCTTATTTTGTTTATAAAATTTTTAATGGCCTAAATATTAAAATTTTAAAAAGGCAGATTAAAATTATTATTCTTTTTTTATACATTTTCCCTGCTATTTACTTAAATGTTAAATACATGTTGCTGTCAACCATTTTTAATATTCCCAGTCAAAAGCTTACGTTTATCGTGACAGATGATGAAACAACCGAACTGTCTCAGTCAGTAATAACCGCTCGAACGTTTGCCGAAGCCTCTCGCAGGACGTGTGAATAATGGCGCAGATTTTGGCAGCAGGAAAGCAGGAGCCAGCTCGACAGGATTATGTTAGGATTAACATAAGACACAGCGCGGCTTAGCGTTGCCCTGGCATTGAGTAATTACGGCCAGCTTTTTCATTCACATCGCTGGATTTTTTAAATCGCAATCTTTGTCGTCGTTTATTTTAAGTATTAAACTTAACGGGTTTATCCCTTGGCTTGATCTATTTAAAGGCCTTTTCCGATTTTGCCCTTCGTTTATTTTCTGCTCTTTTATGAATCGTTGTCTTGTGCAGATTTGTATTAGTCTAAATTAATGTTTTTATTAAGATTTATGATTTTAAATAATTTACCATAAATTTTCCACTCTTTATAATTAAAACATTTATCCGCTATCACAAAAAAAAATAAAAGGAAACCTTTTTTAAGCTGCTGTGAAAGTTTTATTTTTTTATTTGTTTTTAAAAACTATTAAAGAGAAGGTTATTACTATTACTTTGCATGCTTAAATGTTTTTTTTTATGTTTTACTCTAATTGGTCCGTCCTTAATAGCAAAACTATTCAGAACAATGCAGTGTTTATACTAGAATCTTGCATGTCTTTGTTATAAATTATTTATATAATTTGCAATAGAATTTAAATAGCAATAATAATTAATGTTATTATTTTAGAAACACACTTAATCTCATCAGGTAATCGGAAAAAATCGGCCTTGTCGAGTTGAATCTTCGCTTTCCGTCAGATCAGTGAATAACGTCGTACGGAGTTAGTAGTCTGAAAGGTCACCATCGATCATAAGCCCCATGCTGTTCTGTGTGGTTTCGATTCCATGTAAAAAGCTTCTGGTCCAGGAGCCAGTGACAGATTTACTAGACCAATTTCCTCTGAAACGATAATTAGTGGAATGCATCAGATAGTTGTATTATAAAGCTTCGTGAACGTAAGCTGCGATTTCGTTGGGGTAATGAGCTGCGGTAACCTTTTTAATAATGACAATGCACTAAATTTTAAAATAACAACGTTAATTCACAACAAACTAGTTTTTTTTATTGTTGTTCATAAATATGAGGCGATAATAAAGTAACAATTTTTAAAAATATATTAGCATCTAACTTGCAAACGGTGTAACCAAAAAATTTAAAGTTTTTACCATGGACGTAGATTTGCATGCTCTTCAATAAACTTTAATATTTTTTTTCCAAAATAAGCCAATATTTGATCCCATTAAAAATTACATAGGACTTTTTATTAATAACAACAGTATATTGACAATTAGCTTAGAAATTTTTATCTGGAAGAAAACAACGAATCCTTAAATAATTCTTTTTATTTTTAAAATTGTTTTTGCACCAAGGTACAGCCAGTTGACATATATATTTATCCATAGTTACATAAAAGCTATCACCAGGTGAATTCTGAGTTAAAAGGAAATTATTGCATAACTGAATATAATGCACCACATTATAGTCAGTTATTTTTTTCTTCTAGATATTGGGTAAGCTACAATTTAACAAGTTTTTATTTGGAAGAAAATGACTGAATATACAGGGTACTGCATCGTCGGGCGGAATATAGAAAATTCCATGTAATTTTTAATGGTGTCAATTAATTATTAGCTTCCCTAATTATTTTGGAGAAAAATTCTATTGAAGTTTATTAAAAATCATGCCAATCTCCGTCATGGAAAAAACTTTAGATTTTTTGGTTACACCGTAATGTTATTTTTAAAAATTATTATTTTATTATCGCCTCATATTTTTGAACAACAATAAAAATACCAACATTAAGTTAACAAAAATACGTGAAAAGAAACAGCTATTACGACAAAATTAATTGTTACTATACGTGCAGATAATTTCTTATAGTTTTAGCAAAAAAAGTGTGATAAAATAAGATTATTCTAGTTGCCTAAAGAAGAAACAGCAAGCAATTACCTAATTGCAATAAAAAATACAATAATATCGTAAGAAAAACTTACACATAAGAATTTTAGTTTGGTTTATAACAGCTTTTACTTCTCGTTTAAAAAAATATATATTTTGTTAAAAATGGTATTTTCTTTAACTCACGAATAATTAATGAAATTAAATAGGTACATATATTTAAAAAACGTTTGATTCATTTAAAGCAAAAAACTTGTTCCTAGCAGACCATCCTTAGAAACAAAAAAAAAATAATAATAATAAAAAGTTTGTTGCACTTAAACAACATTATATAATAAAAAAAGAATATATCAAATGCACTTAAAGTTTGCCCAAATCAAAGCTATATTAAAGGTATTAAAGACCTAATTTTACTAGGGAAAATTAAAGTATTAACCTTAAATTTTTTAGCTGATCTAAACAATTTATTTTTAATTTTAACTTGTCTGACTTCGTATATGTCTGTATTAAATTTTAATTAAAATGAAACCAAAATATAAAAGTGCCTAAGACTTAACCTTTATATTAGCATTAATGGATACGTTAACAATCTCGTAGAATTTTATATGACCGACTTAGATACACGCGCTTCCTTAATAACAGCAAAGAGGACGAACATTCGGTGGAAGTGATTTACTTCTCTACAATAGCAGGATCCTGTTCCGTTTATGGGATGTGTATTTAAATATATATAAATTTAACTTTAAATGCAAAGTTTGGGGTTCCTCCTAGCTCCATTAGATCTGGGCCTTAATAAATAAGGATAAAAAACAACTTTCACGCAAAGGTTTTATATTTCTTCCAAAATAAATTTTAACAGAAATATTTATTCTTCAAAAATTTTATTGGATTTATCCTAATTTTTAAATTTAACTTATCCTGGTAACAAAGTTTTATTTACCAATGCTTGGGACAAGTGCATTGTTATTATTATTCTATAAAAATATCCAACACGACGTATCCATGGCTCCGACACCATAGAGCGTCATGTGGAAGCCCGTCCGTAACGAAGACCACTCTTTGCGTCCGTCCGGTAAGTGATCTTTGCCTCAGTAGAGGAAGGACCCAAGGACAATGGATTTCTGCATTTTCATCACCAGTTGTTCGAGGTTATTTTGGCATGCAGGAATACAATTCGACTTTCTTATCACATAATTCCAAAACGCCGATAATTAGAACAACCAATTGCACGTTATATTCCAGATAAAGACTCCAAAGTTCGCCAAGAAGATTTTAATATTTGGCTAGTTTTTCCCGTTCCTTTATATAGATGTTAGTTTTCACTGGTGCGGAGAAATTTATTACATACATAGAGTTATTCATTTTATTAAGAAGAAGGATATCAGGTTTATTGGCGCGAATGTGATGCGTAGTTGTAAAGTCATACTTTCAATATAAGGTTTGTTCTCACAGAAAATCCGTAA
>JAHBCN010005151.1:42500-57543 GCA_019359885.1 Listronotus oregonensis
TTCTGTGTTAGAGCCTCTTGGAGTTTGCAGAAGCGATGGAAAACGTGTAGATGAAATTACCTTAATTTTTTGGAAATATAGAAAACAATTACTTTGGGACACTACTTGCAGCCATACATTTGCAAATCCTACCTGGATAAAACCTCTATTTTAGTAGATGCCGCTGCTTGTCCTGCCTAGAATAAAAAACATTTAAAATATAAAGAGCTTGAAGACGGCTTTATCTTTATTCCTTTTGCTCTGGCAACTTTTGGTCCGTTAAGTGAGGGTTTTATAAATAAAATTTGCAAAAAATGGCAAAGTATTATTATTCAAAGAATTGGTTTAGCTGTGCCACGGGGTAATGCAGCATCGGTATTAGGTACAATCCAGGAAGACCTAGGACTTGATAAAGTGTTTAATTTTTGAATATATATTTAGTTATTTAGTTAATTCTAGATAATTGTTATTTGGTATTTATACCATTATATATTTTGGTAAACCAAAAAAAATTAAAACAGAACCTATAGAATAATGAGTGTTTTACGATAAAATCTTCCATTTTGGGTGTAACCAATTTATAGAAGGTGGAATTTTGGGAAAGTTTTTCCAGTTTAAGGGTAAGGTCAAAACGGGACTTCATAACACAACTTCAGATTCGATATCAGAGAGATTTGATTGGGCCCGATAAGTAAAAAATTACCTTATTTTATAAACACCTTTGGTAATAAATATGCATAGCCCGTCCTTTTGGTTTACTCTAAAACCCTGCTTTAAATCAACAATTTATTAATCAAACACGGATTAAGGAATGCCGGGCACTGATATTAATTTGAAAGATAACCGCCAGTTAACACCGTGTGACATTTGGTGTAGTTCAAAAACCCTAGGTCCCATCTAACGTTATTTAGATGCTAATAGGGATAGGGCAGAGGTAGTACTTATTTGTTTAACATCCGTGGTGACACTATCTTGTTGTGTAAAAGGCACCGTAAACATGCAGTTTCTGTATGTCTTGGGACTTGGACATCGTTGACGGAATTGGGGAAAAAAAGGTTAAATATTTAAAACCCGGCACCAACGGTACCTAGTACTTAAGTTTCGTACTATTTGTGGGCTATTATAAAAAAAAACCTTATGTTGGCATCAAATGCAGGTTATAGTTATCTTTTTACCTCAAAAAACCTACATAACTTATTAACTTAGCTTGCTAAGTTACTTTCCAAGTTTATTATATTATTTATATTTTTTATATATTATTTCCAAGTTAAGTATTGCCCTCTTGATAGCTTGATAGCTAGATATTATATCTTGCCTTGTTATATTTATAAAAAATTAAAACTAGCCCCTACTCGTGTTAATGTAAAATAATGACAACATGTGTACTGGAGGGGATTAGCCTTTTAAAAAATCAACTGTTTATAAGTATGTTAGATATAGGTAAAACCGCAGTTTAAAAACATTCTACTAAAAAAACTGAAGTTATCACTATTAGATGTAAAAAACTCTCTTGTAGCTTAGAAACATAATTTCGATATATTCAATCACCTAAATACACTTTTAATAGGCCCTACTTAGTACAAAATGGTTTTTTATTTTTTTCAGCTCTTCCAGAATCGGGGCCAAAAATTACTGGTGGTAAACCAAGGTATCAGGCTGGAGATACCGTAAGCGTTAATTGTACTTCGGGAAGATCCAAACCAGCTGCTCAACTAAAATGGATGATCAATGGCGAACTGGCTGACCCAAAGTATCTACGAGGACCAGATATAATTGTCACTGGAAGAGAGGGACTCGAAAGTACAACTTTGGGTAAGTTTATTTTATATCTTCATTTTATAACAAAGCTATTAAAATAATGGTTAAATCTATTTAATTATTAAAAAATTGGTTGATTTGGGAACGTAACCGATATGGTAAGTCTTGTTTTGCAACCGTAATGGAGAGTTAGTAGAAGTTGTGGCACTACTATATTATTTTAAGAATGTCGTATAAATGTAATTAATAGCTTTTTGGTACTTAACTATGGTTAATGAAATAATGGAAAATGATAATATATTCACGTGAGGTGTCTTGGGGATTTTGGTATTTGGACTTAATATAAGGCCCTCTGAGCTTTTTTAAAGATAAAAATATTAGAGCAACAAAACATTGCAACAATATTTTTTTGTTTAAAAAAAGAATCTCCAACTATTTGTTTTTAATTTGTATTTTTTTAATAAAAATTAAAAACACCATTAGGAATAAAAGTCATTGAGATAACCTAAGTTTTCTTTTACGATGACGCTGCAAAAATAAGCCAAAAATTTACCAAAACCAAGTTCTTCTCATAAACTAAATTAAAGGAGCTAAATAATTTGCAACATTTTTTTTAAAGCCCAATTTAAACTATCAATGTAAAACCTATAATAATTTTTGTTTATTAAAAAAACATAAACGGTTAAAAACTGAACTTTGCCTTAACTAAATAATAAAAATGTTGCAATAACATTACTGAAAATTTTAGATTAGTCACTTTAAGCCAATTAAACAATTTCATTTTAACAGTTAACCATAGCAACCTTAAAATTTTTTGGAGATTTTTCTTCCTGCCTAGTAAAGCCGGAGCCTCATGCGTCCGATTTCCGACCATCCGACGTACGAAAATTTTTAAAATTTTTTGTTGAAAAACTTGCATGTTTCATTGATCCGAATTTCGGATCCGATATCCAGTCAAAAGAAAAGAAAATAAGAGCATTTTAAAGGTCAACCTGTGAAACTGCAATGAAAAAGAGAACCTAACAGAACTAAAATATTATTTAATGGAAGAAGAGAAAGTGGTTGTTGAGTATGAGGTAAATTCAGGTTAAGGTTAAAATTTTTTAAAGATTTTAAATTATAGCAGTTTATTTAAATATTTTATTTAAATTGAAATTGCCCCAACAAAGTAAATAAAGTAAGGTTAGAGGACCTGAAAGAAACGTCCTACATCGTACAAAATTAAAATTAATTTAACTCCATCCGACGTCGGATAAAATGTTAAAATATTCAGATAAAAAATGGCGCCAAAATGTTCTGACCAATCAAAATACTTTCGGATGATCGGATCGTCGAAAATCGGACGCATTAGACTCCGGCTTAAGGCGAACAAAAATAACATGTACAATTTTTTTCCCACGGCTTATGTAAAATTTTATTATAATTTTCAAAGATCCGACATGACGGATTCTATAGCTCCGACCCCATAGGGCGTCATGCGGAAGGCCATCCGTATCGATGACGACTTCTCTCGCCCGCTTTGTAAGAAAGAAACGGCTTTACCATCACATAATCTAACTAACTTGACATTTTATTTTATAATAATGTTATTTTTTGCCATTTTATTTTTCTACTAAATCAATGTCATTTTTTTTTACAGGACTAGAATTCACAGCCAGGCATAAGCACTTTAAACGTGGAAATATGAAGTTAAAATGCTTAGCTACTATAGCGACTGTCTATTTAGTTAGCAATGAAGAAAGCGTCGAAGGTGAAAGACCGCAGAAAGGCCTAGTCTTAGAGAGTAGAGGCACAGTTGCACCACCAGGATCAAGGGCAGATCGAGTGCATACATCAGGTAATGGATAAATGTATATCTAGGTTAAAATTATGGAGCATCTATTACTTAAAGCAAAATTTGGAGTTTGTTTTAGTAAAATAATAAAAGGCCAATGTGTTCCACTAAAAAACCTTAATTTTTATTTTTTTAAGTAAATAATTTTATTTTTACTAAAAACATAATTATTTAGTAAAATGTCGTTAAAATTTAAAAAAAGGTTACCCATGTTGCTTTATTTTACTGTTTCAAAAATACAATTAAATTAACAATTGCTTGCACCTTGTGCGATATGCTGTAAGCTAAAGTTTAGTCTTAATAAAAATTTCGTTTAATTTGTATCTTATCCAGGTAAGTATAGATGCACGGGTAGAAACATAACGATTTACAATTTGATCCATGAACGCATTAGTAACACTAAAATCTTGAACTTCTATTGTCTTTATTTGTTAATTGTTACACAACGTTTTGGTTAGTAATGTATCTCCAACCGGTTTCAAGTGATAACTAAAAACTTTTCTTTAAAGCTACGACTTATATACTATTCCTTGTTTACCGAAGCCCCACAATTTAGCAACGGTTGTCAGATATTCGAAATATTGATACTAGGCTTGCTAAATATATTTTGGTTGTTTACAATTATAACAGCTTCTTTAAATTTTCTTTTCTTTCAGTGGGTTTCTTTAAGAATAGTTTTTGCTTCGGACCATTGTATGCGGTTTTGTTTTGACCAAGCGTGTTCGGCAATCCCTGATGACGACGTTTTACCTTGCTTCGGATGTTTTTTGTGTTCTCTAACTCTAGCTTCCAGTGGTCTTTTTGTTTTCCCGATTATTTCCTCACCACATTCACAGGGAATTTGATAGATACAGTCATTATTTGAAATATTGTTGTCCGGTCTCGTCTTAGTAAGAATACTTTTTGGAATAGTTTGGAATTTAAATGCCGTTTTTAGTAAGAATACTTCCTAGAGTAGTTTGGGATTTAAATTCCAAAATACTTTAAAAAGTATTCTTACTAAGACGAGACCAGACAACAATGTTTCAAATAATGACTGTATTTACCAAATACCCTGTGAATGTGGTGAGGTATACATCGAAAAAGCGAAAAGACCACTCAAAGTTAAAATTAAAGAACACAAAAAACATACGGAACGAAGTGAAACGTCGAAGTCAGGGATTACCGAACACGCTTGGTCAAAACAACACAGCATACAATGGTCGAAAGCAAAAACTATTCATAAAGAAACCCACTGAAAGAAAAAAAAATGAGAAGCTGTAATAATTGTAAACAACCAAAATGTATTAAGCAAGCCTTGTATTGATATTCTATCTTTTAAGCATAGTTTTTAGTTATCACTTAAAAACGATTGGAGATACATCACTTATGGAAACGTTGTGTAACAATTAACAAATAAAAACAATGAAAGCCCAAGATTTTATTGTTATTGAAATCATAACATTGTCTAACATTTTCAAGAAAACGCTAAAAACGCATGTTAGGAAAAAATTAAAATTAATACAAGGAGTAGGATTTTTGTCTAAAGTTAGCCTTCAGTGCTAGCTACCGTTGATAAAGGCAGCTTAGGCTTTAACTACCAAGGTTCTTAAACTTGACGTTTACACCTTCGAGTATATACCTACTAAAGGCAGCCTTGCCTATTGACCGTGTAAAGAAGCGTGCGAGAGAACAAGGATATGTGTATACCCTTTGTCTTTCTTTTACTAAAAATGTTAAGTATTTACATGTAAAGCGGTTAATTATTTAAGAGAGCTAAGCAATACCTTGTATAATACATACACTTTTACTCGTTTCACCTGTATGCAAATTTAAAAATACGTTAAACCAATAGTTCAATATTACAATGCATATTTAGAATTAAATAAACTTGTACAGAAAATTTAAAGAGATTTATATATGTTTTGTATTGTTGTAGCGGCTTCATATTTTTTTCTTATTGGGTACTCGCAAGAAAAGTTTTTATATTATGGGACCGCTTTAGTTCTGGTCCCAAAGTATAGTGACTGAGTGTGCTTAGCCCTATTGACCCCAGTGAACTAGCACACGCCTAAAACAGAAACAAAAAAAATCCCACAAAACCAAAAAAAATCTAAACACTTTTTTACGTTTCGGTTGCAAGTCTGTTACCTTAATCAAGATAAACTTAAGTAAAAGGGAAAATAGTTATTATAATAAAAATTGTTAGAATTTTCATGAAAAAATAAAGAAATTCTGAAACTTTTTGTGGTAGTTTATGACGTTTTGTTAATATGATCGAGTCGGGAGTCATTAGCCTATACTGTCTTGAAAAAAATCAGTTCTGTGCTATTAAACATCGGTAAAAATTTTAGTTTCAGCACAATTTCATGAAAATAGATTATCTAAGAAATTCATACGAAACACCAAAAGGAATTCGGTAAAAATGATTAAAATTTATTGCAAATAAAAAGCATCGTAAGTTAATTTGCGAAGCCAAAGGAACATTGAATATTTACCAAAGGATATGTTTTCTTGAAATAGAGCCACAAGTATACATAAATAAATTTTCTGCATTGCACCATCCAACTACTAAAAAATTTACGGTCTGCATGGGACCTGAAACGTTTCAGCGCCAGCATCGGCCAAGCCGAAGCCAGTTTCAGGACACAACGAGCGGTAAATAAGTTTCAGGGTTATATGAAAACATAGGATAGGCCGTGAGCGTAAAAACGACCGTCCTCTTTTATTGTGTTGGAAATTTATTCTGGAAAATAAAACTTGGAAATTTTGTTATGGGAAAGCTTTATTTTGAAGTTATATGGTAACTGCCTTTTTCACAAAGGCAAATAATTTATTTGGGAAAAACATGTTTTTATTTTGTTTTAACGTAATATGTAAAATAATTATACATTTCACGTTTTTAAAAATAATACTTATATATGAGTGAATAATTTTTTAGCAAAAAACATTTGGTTTTAATTTTAATATTATTGTGGCTCAAAAACAAAGCTGTAGGAAGTAATTTTGGAAAACGACTTGTAGTCCAGAAAATAAACCATCTTGCTAGCAATTTTTTTAAAATGACTTGATTTTTTTTACCTGACCACAGGAATCGATAGAAAAATAATTTCTAAGCAAAAAAATTTCCATGCATTTTTTGTGTAATATGCGTACTTTTCGAGTTATTCGCGATCAAAAGTCGAAGTTTTTCGTGGATAAAATCAACGTTTTTAATTGATTTTTTGCAAATAACTCGATAAGTATGCATGTTATTAAAAAAATTTACATAACAAATTTGCTTTTGAAAAAACGAATAAAATGGTTTTTCTGTAATTGCTGTTGGACCAATACAAACCAAGTTGTGGTGTGTTAAAGGTTAGCTGTTATTCATCAAACACAAAATTTTAAAGGCAAATAACGCAAGATCTACGTATTTTTTGAGAAAAACTAATAAAAACTTCTTTAAAGCATTTGCAAAGATCCTCATTTAAAAGAAAAGATATATATCATAAAAGTTAAGTGAGTTATAATTAAAATAAGGTTAGACCAAAATTTTTTAAGTGCAAATATCTTCAAAAGCAACCCTCTAATTACAACCCTAATTAAAAATCATTCGTAGCCACTTTTCAATTCTCTTTATCTATGTATCATAAATATATTCTTAAATTTTAAGCAATTTAAATTGCTTGGTTTAAAAAAAAAAATCCAAGTAAAAATAAAATTTCTAAATTTAAATAGTAAATGACTTTTCTTGAAAATAACTCAAAAGCAAAGGGAGATACGTAAAAATTACTAAGGTATCAAATTAAAGCTTTTTCAATTACAAAGATTTTGCTTTTTTAATTTACTGTATGACGGAATTAAGTGAGATATAAACGTTTAAATGCGTGTGTATAGACGAGCACTGCCTTGTTTCAGCCCTTTAAACTCACCCCTTTAAAAAAGTAAGGGTTTTAAACAAGTTTAATATAAAGAACCTTATAGTTCTTAGAAAAACCAACAAAATGGTTTTTTGGGAAACTTTTTATGACAAAAACTAAAGGATAAAAAAACCAATGTTTTAAAGCATGCTAAAATTAGTAAATACTTTTGAGCAGTCACATTTATTAATTACAACTCTGTAAAAATTTATTAATTTTTCTGGGGTAAACATTTTTTTTATTAAATCATAATAAGGGTTAAGTTTTAAAGGTTAAAATATTATAAATAATGTTTTAATTAAAGAATTAAATACTTATTTTTTAATTTTTATGAGCTTAATAGTATGTCACTTAAGCTTTAATAGAATTTTTTAAAGGTTTTTTCAATAGGAGGTAGTTTTCACCCCCAAAAAATAAAAAGAAATCTTTTGCATAATGAAGATTTTAAGAAGGAGGTTAAGGTAAGCCTAATCCAAAATGGTCATGAAAAACACTGCGGTAATATATTCGTTTTTTAGGGTAAATAATTTTTTTTTAATCATAAGCAAGGTTGATTTCTAAGGGCTAAAATATTTTAGATTTAGTATAGTTTTATAGGTTTTAGCAATAACGGTTACCCCTTAGAAATAAAGAGCACCCATCGGAAAAACATAGATTTAAAGAGGACGGTAAGTTAAGCTAAATCCCAAATTTTATGCAAATCTATGCATTTTGAAAAAATTGCAAGGTTTTGCACTTTTTTCAGCTTCGTTTTCAGGACTATTGATGTACTGAGGATCGTACATTAAAATTAAATATATTCATTTTAAAAAATACATACAGATCCCAACGATTTCTTTAAAATAAAATTTAATTTTTAAGTAGTCAATTAGAACGTGACATTTTTTTAAAAAATAATACCAATATTAAATAAGCTTTTTAAAATAGGATTTAATTCTTAAAAATAAAATTAAACAAAACATTTTAAATGCCAACAAAATAATCAAGTTACCAAAAAAAGACTAACCTCTTAAGAAGTAACAATCTTCTTAACAGACTTCTTCGGCACTTTGAGCTATACAGTACCAATAAATAATGTCAACTTCTCGAGAATACATTTTTTGGGGCAAAAGTTAGTTCCTGATTGACGGTCAGTGCTGACATAGACCGAACGTAGCTATCTCAATAAAAATGTAGAGCTGATAGTCTGCTTGGCGCGTATAGCATACATTTTCATTGATATGGCAACGTTCGACCGACATCAGCGTTGACCATCGGTTGGGTACTAAATTCTGCCTTAAAACAAGTTACCCTACGATCCAAAAGTTAAAATTGCAGGGAAAAGTGAAAGAGGCGTGTAAAACAGCTGTCATCTTGCCTCTGCGAACCCATTAAGGTGAGAGTTGCCCCTCCAAACCGATTACACTGAAAGTGCGGAATAAGATTTGACACGGATGTTAAATAAAGAAATGTGACAAGGGGCGATATGTTTTGCTTTATTTCCTTTCTACTTAGAGATTTTTAATTAATGTATCTTTTCCTTACACAGAAATTCTTATCCCAAGACCGAGTTTAGCAAATCTGTGTATTTTTAAGTCTAATCAAACGGTAGTTTGAAGTGGAAAGTTTTGGTGTAATTGTTTTGATTAGTTTATTCCATGTTTGCTGAACACGAATCTGAAGTTGTCCAACAAAAATTTGCTCGGCAAATATGAGAAATCATCAAAAAACCATTAAAACACAAGGTTTTTTTGTGGTTTTCAGCTTATAACTTGCAAAGCAAACTATTTATACAAAAAATGTTTATGTAATAAAATAAATAAGAAAAAATTTCCTATAATTTATGTTTTTTAACATTTTTTCGTACGCGCGTTGTATGGTGGCCACGCAAAAGAGTACTGATATATGGGAGAAATTAGCATTTAAAAAAAATAGCAGAAGACATCCTTAGTTTATATTTTTTATTTTTGGTAGGTAAACATTATTTGATAGATTAATAAAAGAGGCAAATTTCAGTACAAATTAGCCCCTCTTAGACAGCGGGTTAAAGGATTTCAGCAGGGCAGCATTTTAGTTCTTGGTCTGAAACAAAAATCATTTAGTTAATTGCAAAATATTCAACAATTTATTGAATAGATATAAAATATATCAATTTATAAGTACCTATCTATTTACTTGCACGAGCCCTTTTGGGTACCGGTTCCATATTTTCCTCAGGACAGCCATCCAGTTCTTCAACGCCTGAAACCAATAAGAGACCAAATTTCAAACACTTGTCAACATATTGAATAGATATGAAAGCAGTAGAAACATATTTTGACACATAAATAAATAGTGAGTAGATAAATGATGGTAAGATAGAATTATCCATGCATAGTTACCTTCAAGTAACTCCGGATTATCCTCTACTTCTTTCTTAATTTCTGCAATATTATTGCAGCTGTTCTCACAGTTAAGGCATATACTGAAACAGTTAAGGCCAGCTGTTCTACATCCACAGTTGGTCTGCTAGGCTTAAGTTGTGTCACATTCCCCAATGGCATGCAAAAACAATATGTTATCACTGATGGATTGGTCTGGATGGCACTCAGGAGAAAAAATGAGTTGTAAAACTGCCCCTTTACCTGGCTTCAGAAAGTATATATTTGAATGTACAGGTCTTTGATTATATTTGTGCTTGGAGCCATTTTTGAAATAAAAAAATTTTTAATAAAAATTGTCCTTTTTTTCCATTTATCTTTTGAAATATCAGTAAAAATATTGATTAAAAAATGGAAAAATTTAGCCCATTTAACTTTTAAATGGAAACCCTGTAATTATACTAAACGAAAGATTATTTTTCTTTTAAAAAATTTTTTTTTATTGATGATATTTGGGGAACTTTTTTTGAAATTTTTTTAGCTTAAATAATAAAAAAAATTAAAACCATACGGAATAAGAAAGCCACGAAAAAAAAAAATTGTTATTTTTAAAAATTTTATTTATTTTTTCACAATCCCCTTTTTGATTTTGGATCAATTAAAAACAAACCAAAATAGCGATTTTTGTTCTTCTAATAATTTTTAAAAAACTAAAATAATTCTTAATGTTAAAAGAAAAACTTAATTTATAAATTGGGAGTTATTTTCAAAAAAATCAAGCATTTTTTTCCTGGTTTTTTTGAAAATATGAATTTTTTTTGCAATTTATTTATAATTTAAAGCTTAAATACTCAAAAAGGTTCACCCAAAATCTCAATTATATTATTTAAATCAAAAAAAAAGATTTTGTTCAGGATAAAACGGGTGTTCCATTTAAAAAGATAATTTGCTATATTTTCCATTTTCTTATCGAGATATTTTCACTGATACTTTTGAAAGATAATATGGAAAAAACCCATACAATTTTATATAAAACATTTCGATCTTTAAAAAATAAAGGCTCAGAGGCGACGTAAATATAATCAAAGAACCTGTACACCCCGACAATGATCAATCATGACCCAGCAGATCTACATCTACACCCACGATAACTACACAGTTATGTGCTGTGCGAAATCCATTGCTGTGTGAAATAAAGGTATCCCGCATCCTCTTGTGCCTGCTTTGTGTGAATGCCAGCTGCAGCAAAGTTGTCCTTTAACATTGAGATAAGACGAATTTTGTTTTTCATATTGCCTAGAAATTTTTCTTGTGGCATTGTCGGGATCACGTTTTGTCGAACATGACTTTTACTGACATCTGTGTAAGTGATCTTCTCTCTCGCTTAGCATATTCTTTCACTTAAAGGGAAAATGGCATTGATTCATTTATTATTTTTTGCTTTTTTCCAAAAATTACTGATTTCTCCATATTTCAGCACTCTTTTGCGTGGAAACCATACGACGATCGAAAAATGTTAAAAAACATAAATTATAGAAAATTTTTTCATCTCTATTTTACTAAATTAATATCTTTTTGCATAAATAGCTTGCTTTGCAAGTTAAAAGCTAAAAACCACTAAAAAACATTATTTTTAGTGGTTTTTTTGGTGATTTCTCATATTTGCCGAGCAATCTTCTGTTGGACAACTTCAGATTCGTGTTCAGCAGCCCAAAAAACATGACATAAACCGATAAAAACAATAACACCAAAACTTTCCACTTCGACCCCTTTTTTGTGCACCGTTTTACTAGCCTACTAGTTGTGAAGCTTTAGTAAAAAAGCTCTTTTTTGTATGTGTGATTTATGGTAAAAATAATTCTTTTGTGGATTTAATTTTTTTAAAATTTTTGTTGAATTGTTTATTGAATTTGCAAAAAAACACCGCTTTTCTTTCTAGTCTTTGAGATCCCATGTGGTAAAATTGTAATTTATTTATTTATTACCTAGGTATTGGGTCATAAATAACAAAAAAAAAATGAAAACAGAAACAATTATTTTGTAATATCTTCAACGACCTTAAACATCCTTGCCAATTGTATACAATTATTTTTGTATCAATTCGTTTGAATAATATAAAAGTATTTGGGAAAATTTTGAATTGGATTTAAATAAACAGATCTTTTTAGTTTAAGATCGTATCGCTTTTAAGGATAACTATAGCTAATAAAACAAATGTACCATAGGTGCTTTAAGTAAAACAGAAAACAGGGACAGTTTATTATCGCGAAATCTAGTTACTTAAAGGTTTGGAGGAAAAGAAAAAGTTCCTGTAGGCAGCAGGTTCCCCAGTCAGGACTATCTAAGGATAAAGACACGACCCAAGTAAAAACTTTAGAAACATTTCAGAGAGGTAAAGGTAAGAGGTAAAATAGTGCATAAAAGTGTTACTCTGTGTTGCTTGATGAAAAGCTGCTAGGGTAGAATTTATATAAAATTATTCCCTTAAGCAAAAGCAGTACTATTTTAAGCGAAAAGTCTCATAGAACAAAAAAATTTATTGTAATAGTAAAGCTTTTCTTTTGATGCAACGCAACTTCGAATGCAAAGAATCATTATAAGAGAAATACTTCTTGGGTTGAAAGAGAAATTTAACTTTTTTAAAACTGCTTTGGCTTTAAAATAACGTGTTTCCAAAGGTATTTTTAAAAGTACTGCACACAAGGTTAAATGGCCAAATTTGGCCGCCCAGGTAAAGGATAAGTATTAGCAGACAATTTTCTTGACATTAAATATATTTGTGGTACTGGGACATTAAAATGGACAATATTTTTGGCAGCCAATTTCATATGTGTTTTATATATATATATATATATATATATATATATATATATATATATATATATATATATATATATATATATATATATATATATATATATATATATATATATATATATATATATATATATATATATATATATATATATATATATATATATATATATATATATATATATATATATATATATATATATATATATATATATATATATATATATATATATATTATATATATATATATATATATATATATATATATATATATATATATATATATATATATATATATATATATATACGGGGTTCCCTAATTAATTGGACATAGGTTTATATAGGATACCGACTTGAAAATAAAGGTTTACTCAATATCGCTTGGCAAAATGTTATTGGTTTTCGTTCTACGGGGTTTTTAAAAACAAATTTTTTTACCAAACATTTTTAAAAAATATTGGGAATCCAGGGGAAGATTAAATGAAATTTAGTGTACCCTTATTATTTGGGATGAGGAACACGAATATGATATCTATTTGGACATTACCACTAGATGTCGCCACATACAACAACATTGGGATTAAAATGGTCATAATTTTTTTGACTTCCCTGTACGCACATTTGCGAGTGAAAATAATAAAACATCATTCAATTTTACCCAAAAAAAGGTATACTATTTTGCTCTCCAAAAGTAAACCGTTTCGAAATAAACGCATTTTTATTAGTTGGGATGAACAAATTTTTTTTGGGAGATTTGCAAAGTAGGCTTTGCCTGGGATAAAACATTATAACTACGACCTGTCAAGGAAAAGTTTTAAATGAAGTCTTTAATTTGGCTATAGTTGTGTTCTTGTTGTGTTATTTTCGGGATATGGTATGTTTTATCCCCAAAGAAAATGTTTGTAGTCGAAGAAGCGCAGGTTATTTAGATCTGATAAAAAGAAGGCAGCCAAATCATCAAACATTTAAAGCATTGTACGATAGATTAGGCGAAACGGGCTCATTTCGTTAAAAAAAACGTAAATGCGGGAAGCCCAAATAATTGGAGCGGATATGGAAGATAAATTTTTTTGGTTCGTGTTATCGAAAACCCTGAAACCAGCCGACGTATTAAGGAAAACCACTGGCGTAAGAAATCATCGGTTCCAGAATTATACGCGAAGAAAACTGATCCGTATCACTTCACCCAGTTCGAATCTTTTTCCTCAAGACTTTCCTGCAAGACCCAGGTCAGTCAATTTTTCGAAAGCCCAATTGAATCTCCATTTTTTTTTAAAATCATTTTTTACGGATGAAACCAGTTTACAAGGAGACGTGTTTTTAATTGGCCTAATAACATATCTAGTCGATGGAAAATCCTATGCTTTTCAAGAACACCATTTTCAACATGAGTTTTCAATAAATATTTGGTTGTGTATCTTTTGGGGAAATTTTTTGTGGCCGTTTTAATTGAGCCAACGTGGAGAACGTTATCTAAATTTTTAGGGAAAGATCTACCCATTCTTCTAGAAGATGTGCCCCTAAATTTGACCCCACAGTTGGTAATGCACGAGGATGCACCGGGACATTATTCACCAAGTCAGAAATTACTTGGAGATGTTTATTCTCATAAATGGTTGGAGAGGAGTGAATATCCTTCGCGCGTAGTCCCGAACTTAACCCCTTACATTTTTTTTTCTGGGGCTACTTAAAATCACTTGTGCATAAAAATAAATTAAATAACCGTCAGAAATTGTGGCAAAAGATTGTGGAAAGTCAATACCCTCAGGGGCCCCAAAAGGGTTTATTTGGGCTCAGGCAAAAATTAAATAAAAGAATTAGTCAATGTGTCCTAGTGAACATTTTGAATATTTATTATAATCAATAGCTTTTCTAACTTTATCGTAGTTAATTAAATTTTAGATTAAGTGTTCATGCGGAACCTAATAAAAAAGGCGTTTATTTCGAAAACGGTCTACCTTTTGGAGATCAAAGTAGTATACCTTTTTTGACTAAAATTAAATGCTGTTTTATTATTTTTACTCGCAAATGTGAGTACAGGGAGGTCAAAAAAGTTATGACAATTTTAATCACTCAATGTTGTTGTATGTGGCGCCATCTAGTGGTAATGGCAAAATGGATATCATATTCGTGTTCCTCATCGCAAATAATAAGAGTACACCAAATTTCACTTTAATCTGCCCAGTGGATTCCGAGATATTTCAATAAATGTTCGCTAAAAAATTAGTTTTAACATATTATGTATACTACATACTAATGTAGATCGAAAACCAAGTAGTACCTTTTTTGGCTAAAATTAAATGATGTTTTATTATTTTCACTCGCAAATGTGCGTACAGGGAGGTCAAAAAAGTTATGACCATTTTAATCACTCAATGTTGTTGTATGTGGGGATCTATGGGAAGTCCAAATAATATCATTTTTAAGAATGTATCCTT
>JAHBCN010005152.1:0-35000 GCA_019359885.1 Listronotus oregonensis
TTATAACTTAAAAATAAAAAGTCAATAAAAAAAAATATAGTTACGCTACTGAATTCTACGCAAAAATCCCTAAAACTTTTCTATTTACAGTTTTTTTCTATCTCTAATACCAAGCGAGTTACAAGTGCCTGGCCAAATTGACAAAATTTGAAAAACACTCTGTATCTCCAAAACGAATCAAGTTATCCATGATTTAGTTTCACCATTGAATTTGTTTTAAAAATCGAAATCGAGATTGCACAATCAGATTTGTTCTATCTCTTTTAGTTTTCGCTGTACCCTGTAAGGTCAACGAAAAGGCGCCACCCTGTACGTTTTACGTCCAAATTTTTTTGTGTTTAAAACTTTAAAGCGTTTTTTCTACAACTTACGTTTTCAAAGTCATAACTCATACCTTCAAAACTACTGCACCGCCCAACTAGCAAATGTATTTTATAATTTTAATTTTCTACAACTTTTTTGTTTTATTATTGTTTTATTTATGCTTCCAAGATGTTAATTACTTATATTACAGTTGTAGATAACACTATATGGTTGTCTGCAACTGCAACTTTTATTATTTAATCATTAAAACGTTTCTGCTACGATATTAAAAAATTCTAATAAAGCAGTTTTAAAATAATTATATACTTTCATGACTAATCTATAAAACAACTTAGTCTACAAAACTAAATTGTTTTATAACGTCTTGGTAAGAGTCTTTTGAAGCATATTAATACCGTTATAAAAACTTATAAAAATTATTTTATTGTATTAGTTGGTCACCTTATAAAATACTTTTTCTAAAGTAGCATCTAGGACTATTTTGTTTTTTGAGTAAATTGTTGCTCCAGAGCTTGCTATATAATTATTATATAGAGATCCAGTTTGCTATAGATTGGAAACAGGAACAAAATGATTACATAATTAATTTTTTTTCCTTAAATATAATTATTGCGGCTACCTACGCAATAAAACACATTTGCTATAATAAATTTCTTGCATTAAATGTGTGGTTATGTTTCCTTATATTTATACCTGGGCTTTGTTATTTATAAAAATATTTATAGCGATTGATAGTGCAAAAGCAGAAATTTAAAATGTTTATACAGTGCTTTCATTTCAAAACGAACCACCCTAAATATCTTTAAAAAAAACACTCACCAAAAAAACAAAGAAACACGTCGATTTAGATATACAGGGGGAAGTTTAATTTCGTATTTGATAAAATTTTATCGGTCACCTCCTAACCTCCAGTTAACCTCACTTTGATATGTCAAATGGCAACCCCCATAGTGTGACACATCATTGTAAGCGGCATGAAATTTGCTATCCAACAGTACTAAGAAACTTTAAATCGATGGACGTAGAAGCGACTTAGAAGTAAAAATGTGTGTTAATTAGTTTATCGTGTTCAAATAATTTATTTTATCAAATGCTCAAAATGTGCGCCGTTATTGACGAGACAATAATAAAGTCTGTTTTGAAATTCTTCGCGAACGTTGGCGAAAGTTTGTCTGGTAATACCTCTACATTCTAGTGTAATTCTACATTTAAGTTCTTGAATATTTGCAGGTGGCGTTTTGTACACTTTACTTTTTAAATAACCCCAGAGGAAAAAGTCTAGAGGAGTTAAGTCTGGAGACCGTGCTGGCCATTCGATGGCACCTCGTCTGCCTATCCATGTGCCTGGAAACTGTTCATTGAGCCACTCTCGAACTGCTAAAGCATAGTGGGGAGGGGCTCCATCTTGCTGGAAATGCAAATTATTTTCACAGGGTTCCATAGCACCATTTTCATCCACCTGATTTTCCAAAGATTGGACGATAGAAGGGTATATCGCATTTTCCAAAAGGTTCAGATACAGTTTCCCAGTTAAATTTTCTTCCAGAAAGAATGGCCCGATAATTTCGTTTCCATAAATACCTGCCCAAACGTTGATCTTCTCTGGAAATTGAGTATGTTCTTCCTGAAATATGTGCGGATTTTCATTATCCCAATATCTGCAGTTATGTCTATTAAGAATTCCATTTAAGAAGAAAGTTGATTCGTCAGAAAAGCAGATATTTTTGATCAAATGAGGGTCTTCGTCAATTCGCTGGCACATTGATTCGCAAAATTCTATTCTTCTATCATAATCGTCTTCGTTGAGTTCATGAAGAATTTGTATTTTGTAGGGAAAAAAACTTATTCTTTTTCAAAATTTTGTGCACGGAACCCGTAGAAATATTGGTCAGCTTAGAAACTTTTGGAATAGACAACGTCGGATCTATTGCGAACTGTCCTAGTACCTCAACCTGGCGTGCTTCGTCTAAAACCCTTTCATTAGTACTTTTCTTGTTGCATACAGATCCAGTTTCTTCAAACTTACGCACCAATTCCATTACATATTTATGCCCCACGTTTTTATTTTGATGCCTCTCATTGAATACTCTGGCGGTTCTACGCGCGCATCGATCTTCAACCCCATGTAGGAAAATTATTTCTATTCTCTCTGCTAGAGTATACACCATTTTAAAATCAAGATTCTTAATTTTAAACTAACGATGTCAAAATGACAATCCTAACAGTAATATTTAACTGGTTCCTAAACGTCTTAAAAACTTGTGCTATTGCAGTGTTTTGCTGTAGCAGGTAACACAAAAAATAATAATTGGAATGAATGCACACTAAAATAGTCTGCGAGGAATTTCAAAACAAGCTTGTCTCGCCAATAACGGCGCACATTTTGAGCATTTGATAAAATAAATTATTTGAACACGATAAACTAATTAACACACATTTTTACTTCTAAGTCGCTTCTACGTCCATCGATTTAAAGTTTCTTAGTACTGTTGGATAGCAAATTTCATGCCGCTTACAATGATGTGTCACACTATGGGGGTTGCCATTTGACATATCAAAGTGAGGTAAACTGATGGAGGTTAGGAGGTGACCGATAAAATTTTATCAAATACGAAATTAAACTTCCCCCTGTATATCTAAATCGACGTGTTTCTTTGTTTTTTTGGTGAGTGTTTTTTTTTAAAGATATTTAGGGTGGTTCGTTTTGAAATGAAAGCACTGTATAACTATTTATTAATTATTTTAATAACCATTAGGTACAAAATATTTATGGTGACTGAAGTATTTTATAAAATGGTGCCAATTTTGCATTTATAAGTGGTCCAAAAACATTATAAAAATGTTTCCAAGAGATATAATGTTTTATAAAATTTGTGTCGGAAACATTTTTAGGACTTCTATAAAACACCAAATTGCTAGTTGGGCGGTCCTTTTAAAATTTTGAACACTATTTCTGTACAGAATTTACGAGGTAATTCTGGAGAGTTTTTTTAACTTGTTAATAATTTTTTATTTTACAGTAACAAATTAGCCGATTTTTTTCGCAAAAATAATGTTTTTCACTTGAAAGTGTTCCCGAAAAGTGAAAAATTGAAATTTCGAAAAACCTTCCCAGCGTTACCTGGGGAAAGAAATTATCTAACAAAAAAACTTTGGTTTTTTAACTTTAGAATGATAATCCAGCACCTAGTTATGAGGGGCACCGCAATTCTACTTTTTTTCGAGACGCTTCCAAATAATTGCTGTATTTTTTAATACTTCTTTATGAAAATTTTAGTTAATATTCTTCGAATGTTATACTTTAATGTAGCACTAGTTTTAATAAAAATTCTCAAAAATGTGCCTTTTTTGGCACGAATTAAACTTATCTTTCCTTAAATTTGGGGGGGAGGGGTAAGATCGCGGAACGTTTTAAGAGCCAATACTAGAAACACTATTTCCAATTTCTTAAATAATATAAGAGTTAGTAACCAACATGTAGGAATGATTAAAAATCATATTTAAAAGAATACCCGGATTTATTGGTCATGAAGTCAGATAAAGGTAACTCAACCGTCCTAATGTGGAAAAATGAGTATATAGATGCAATAAATACCCTATTACTGTATACCAATACTTACCGAGAACTTCCAAAAGACCCTACAAGTAAATTTCAACGAGAAGCTAATATATTAGAGGACTAAAAATTATTTATTTCTAAGGATACCTTATGAACTTCCGAAGAGTGAACAAGATTGTGGTGAAATACTCAAAATATTAATTGCTTTAAACATGTTTGTCTCTTGGACACCTTAAGTATAAACCCGTAAAGTAAAGATTTTTCTTCTTAAGGGTCTTTATTTTTTGTAAAGAAAAAGTCTAAGTTTTGAGATTCTTAAATTATCAACGTTTGTTTTTAAC
Source organism: Listronotus oregonensis (assembly GCA_019359885.1). NCBI lineage: Eukaryota > Metazoa > Arthropoda > Insecta > Coleoptera > Curculionidae > Listronotus > Listronotus oregonensis. The sequence goes on from JAHBCN010005152.1 coordinate 4,225, forward strand.
TGAATAAATATTAAGAGCGGAGAGTTAGCGAATGGGTAAGTGTGAATTAAACAAGATACAGGTTTAAGGTGATCCCACCACTGGTCCCTTAAAACTGGAAAAACCAAAATTAATTATTCAATACAATTGTTTTCTCGATATCGATATTTGCCAACTCTCGCTTGACACTGACAACAGCGTACTGAGTATAGGGTGTCCCAAACTGGACGCGTTCTTATGGGAACAACACTTATTTGAAGGGATATAAAAAACTTAACCAAGGTGTCCGGAGCTTAAATTTAATGAGAAAACTACTGGCGCTAACAAAACTTTGCTATCTCTTATGGTTTGGCCACTAGAGGGCGTTTCTCGAATTTCGTCGATTTTTTAAATGCCCCATAACTTTCTTATTAATAAAGATAATTAATTTGGATAAAAACTTTCTTAAGGCACTTTTTTTCGTAGAATTCATTGCGATAGGCAGATTTTTTACAGAGCGTTTAGATTTTCGTGCACCACCCCAAAATCAATTTTTTTATATGGACCACCCTATATATTGTAAGATTTTTGAAAAGCTGGTAAAATTTCCTAAATTTTGATGTATCACTTATTATGTTTATCTTAAAAACCATTAGCAGTATTACGATTTAAAAATTAAAATAATGTGCCTACAGAAAGCAACATTGCCATGACTAATAAAATGACATAGGATGCTAACATGTTATGATTAAAGCCACATATTTAAAGTTGCTATGTAAAAAAGCAATAGGCCGTGTATATGATTTTTTTGTTTTAATATTTTAACAGCTTCTGAACAGTTGAGAATTGACAGTGGTACTTGATATTGTCAAATATTTTGGTATTTTTAGTAGAAAAAAAAGTAATTTAAATAAGTTTTTAAGAAAGGTTTTTGAAAAGTGTTAAAAATGTATGAAAATTTTAAAAAGTTCAACATGCTTGAATGTTACATAGAAAGAACAAAAATGCCCAGGCGGCAAGAAACTTGTATTTTCAAAGATATCCCGAACGGCAGCAACCATCCCGGGATGTATTTGCTAGACTTGCCCATAATCTTTAAAATTTTGGCTCTTTTAACAAACCCAGAGCAAATTATGCTTAAAATCAAGAAATTCAAAACGAAAATGAAGTAAAAACTCTAACCGTATTGGGCACTTTATATGAAAATAATGGTACAACTTCCACAAGAAAACGTGAAGCAGAGACTGGCATATCCAGAAGCAAAAACCACAGGATTTAAAAAAAAAACAAATGTAAGCCTTATCGAACCCGCAAAATTCATAATCTTCTCCCTGGGGATTTTGATCGAAGAACTCGTTTTTTTGAATGGTTTTTAAATAAAATACAAAATGAACCAAATTTTGCTTTAAATTGTATTTGGTCTGACGAGGCTTCGATTAGTAGTGCGGGTATATTTAATCGGTTTAATGATTACACTTGGTCCCAAGAAAATTCCCATGCGACTGTCCAAAACATACAACAAGGAAGATTTAGCTTCAATGTGTGGGTGGAAATTTTTAGAGGACAATTCATTGGACCCTACATTTATGATGAACCGCTGAATTCTAGACAATATTTGGATATTTTAAGGGACCAGGTTGAACCATTCTTGGAAGATATTTCCATAAATCTGATACCCAGAGTCTTCTTCCAGCATGATGGTGCCCCTGCGCATTGTGCAAGGACCATAAACGATTACCTGAATGTTCAGTTTGGTGAAAATTTGATGTGAAATTAAGGGTCCATACAATAACCTGCCAGGTCACCGGACCTGACTCCCTTAGATTTTTTTCTTTGGGGTAGAATTAGAAACCTTACTTGTAAAAACAATAATTTTAATAGCCGGGAAGAATTAGAAAGAGCGTTGCGAGGTGCGTTTAACCAAGTTCAAAATATAGAACTTATTAATGCAGTTAATACTGTTAAAAAAAAAGATGTAGAATTTGCGTACAACAAAATGGGAGACAATTTGAACATTTGTTAACATAATTTTATTTTATTTTTGTTTATTTATTATCGTTAATTAAATTTTATGTTAGTATTAGGTAGAATTATGTTTTTTTGTTAATATTGTTGGTTTGTTGTTCTTGTCGTTTGTGTTTAAGATAATTATTAATTTAATATATTAACTATGAGTAATCTTATCATAAAACTTTAGATCTGTTGTTTTAATCATAACATGTTAGCATCTTATGTCATTTTATTAGTCATGGCAATGTTGATTTCTGTAGGCACATTATTTTAATTTTTAAATCGTAATACTGCTAATGGTTTTTAAGATAAACATAACAAGTGATACATCAAAATTTAGGAAATTTTACCAGCTTTTCAAAAATCTTATAATATATAGGGTGGTCCATATGAAAAAATTGATTTTGGGGTGGTGCACGAAAATCTAAACTCCCTGTAAAAAATCTGCCTATCGCAATGAATTCTACGAAAAAAAGTGCCTTAAGAAAGTTTTTATCAAAATCGATTATCTTTATTAATAAGAAAGTTATGGGGCATTTAAAAAATCGACGAAATTAGAGAAACGCCCTCTAGTGGCCAAACGATAAGAGATAGCAAAGTTGTGTTAGCGCCAGTAGTTTTCTCATTAAATTTGAGCTCCGGACACCCTGGTCAATTTCTTTCTATCCCTTCAAATAAGGGTTGTTCGCATAAGACACCCTGTACATACATTTTTAAAACGCATCAATTCGAAGCGTCATTTGACGTGCGGATGTACAGGGTGTCCAGTTATAAATGTTCCCCCATTAACTTTTTTATTTGACGTTCGGAAAAAACGAGTTTAGTTTATAAGTTTTGTGGTTCATAATAGAATATTTAAAAAACTTACTTTTATTTATACAAGGTATTTTAGAAAGTAAGGACGTGGTCGGCTTACGGTTTTTTGCATTTTGTGGTGTAACGATTAAAAAAAGACGCAGGGCAGGCTACATCAAAAATGTTTAAAATTTTAAGAGGAATGCAAATCTCAAATAAAAAAATAAGGGACTCATTTGAAATAAGATAGTAGGGCCGCGTCCAGACTTTCTGAAACACCCTGTACTAGTAAGAGATTTTTTTTTTAATATTTTAAAACAATAAACTTTTATACTGAAGGCGTTTTCCCAAACATCAAATAAAAAGTTAATGGGGGTTTACATTTATAACCGGAAACCCTGTACATCCGCACCTCAAAGGACGCTTGCGTATGTGTCTTAAAACGTATGTACTCACTGCGCTGTTGCCAGTGTTAAGCGAGAGTTGCCAAATTTCTCCAAGCAACAGCGGAAAACTTAATTTGAAGGTTAATTAAATTTTGGTTGCTTTAAAAATACAAAATTGAAAGTATAAAAGATATTATTTAAATAAAAAGAGAGAGAGCGAGCGAGCAAAGAAAGGGAGAGAAATATTTTTTTTACTTTTATACATTAGTAATACTCATGCACATGCATAACACATTGCTACGTTGTGTCAGTTTAAGAAATTATGATAATTAGTATATGAGCAAACATCCTAAAGGTCACCTTGAAGGTGTTAGACAATATTACGGTTTCAATAACACGAAAATCTTGGACCATTTCATTGTCTATATTTGCTACTTGGTATACATCTTTGATTATACATACTAACCAACTAACAAATAAAGGCACTGAAAGTCCAAGATTTTAGTGTGATTGAGATTCTTAAGGTCATTTAACCCTCTATTACATGAGCGCGTTTATGGTATTGAAACGGCTACGTAACAAATCCTCCTCAGTTAATGTAGTACCTGCTAAGTCTTGGGGTGTAAGTGGCCTCTCAATGACCCTTTCCAATGCTTCTATCCAATAATCCCTGTCTATCTCCGACAGTGCAGAAAGATTGTACACTCGTTCGGGAGTAGTCAGCATGAACGAGAATCCTTGGTCTTTTACGCCAACGGACACACCAATCCTGATGCTGTACCCATCCGCTGAATGTCCTATTAAAATAAACATCAGGTTGTAATTTTTTTACTTTATGTGAATTAGCCAAGGTGCTAAAAAAATCCTAAACATCCTCCTTGATGATCTGAAAAAAAATCTTGGTTTTTTTTTTAAAGAGTAGAAATGTTGTTTTTCGTTTGACTAGAATCATTTGCAAAAAAAAAATCGCAAAATGGTGGCTATGTACAACGAGAGTAATTTTATCCTTTATTTTTTCAACTTTAAGAATTATTTGAAATAGTAGAATTTTGTTTAAGCTCTCGTCAAACGAAACTAACATTCCTACTCTTAAAATTTTATAACGTTTTTCTATTCCGCAAACAAATTATAAAATGGTATTTAGGAAACTTCCTAAAAAAATTACATAGAACAGTGGATGGGGAGAAAAAAGCTGTTTTGACTTCCGGATTTTTTTGTACAGATTAAATTTTTATGAAAATTTGGAATTAAGTTGCTTTTACCCTTAAAATCAAAGTTTATATATGCTTAGGGTGTGCTTTTTATTTTTAGGGGGTAAAAACCACCCCTTATGCTAAAAAATTTAAAAACCATAGAAATAGACCTTATGTAAATTAAAATCATAGCTAAATATGTAAAATGAATCTATTTTTATGTTGCGAGTTATATCTAACATTATATTTTAAAGTTTCAACCCTTAAAAATCACCCATAATTACGAAATTAAAAAAAAAATGTTTTTTCATTTTAAAATTATTTAATAACGTTTTTATTATAGAAAATAAATATTTTAACAGTTTACGGTATAATAAATATTTAACTACCATAACTCAAGCTTTAGTTAACCACTCCTTATAAGATTTACAAAAAAAAAATGACAAATTAAAACGATTCATGATAAATAATTATAGTCCCGGAAATGAAGATAAAAAATTGCAAAACCGCGCCCGGCATCGATTTGTATAAAAATTTGGAATTAGGCGCTCCTAACCCTCTACTTTAAATTCCATTTCATGGTGATGTGCTCTGTTTGTTTTTTAAGGGTGAAAACTACCCCTAATTGTCAAAACTTACGGAATAACATTTTAAACCTTAAGATGGGTAAGATTTGGTTTGAATTAGTTGATTAATGATTGTTTTATGCTTTAGAATATAAAACATTTTAACCCTTAAAAATCAACTCTTGTTAGAGCTTCAATTTAAAAAAATATTTATCCTAAAAAATGATTATTTACCATAGTGATTTAATTTTAGAATTCTGATGCTTAAAATATGTATTAATTTCATTTCGCAACTTTTTGACTCTTATAAATCAACCCTTATTATAGCTTAATTAAAGAAAAAGATTTATTCCCAAAAAATTAATATCTTGACAGATTTAATAATTAAAATATTAGGTACTGCCTGAAATATTACCAATTTCATTCTGTTGCAAATTTTTAATCCTTAAAAACCACCCCTTACAACATTGCAATTCTTAGAAACCAATATAATAGATATAAATAGGAAAAGAAAATAGAATTGCATACAAAAATTATACCGGTAAAAGTATAAAGTATACCGGTTTTATAGAATATAAAAAGTTGATTGGTTTTTTAAACATAGCTCCTTTAGTTTTAATGATAGAAAGTTTGTTCGAAAATTATTTTGTAGGGTTTTTTAGGAGCTACAAGGCTATGTAAATTAAATCCTTTTTAATCTCTTAGTTTTAAAATGGGATGAGTTTAAAGGGCTAGAATAAGGTGGTGCTCGCTCGTAAATAGATGCTTTAAACGGCCATATCTAGCCAAATATTTATTGTACAGAAAAATATATGTAATGAAAAGTCTTTGTTATCAAAAACGCTATAATTCGGTACCCTAGAATTTTTCTAACATGAAACATTTTAATTTGGTTAAACTTCTAGAATGTATTAATAATACATATATAAAAAGAATCGCAGAAGGGTACAGATATATTTTAATTAAAAGGAGAATTTGGTGGTTGTTTTTAATGATCTTTTCGTAGAAAAAAGTAGGGACCGACCTTATTTTTTTATGATAACTTGCTCAATTTTCATGCTAAAAACTATTTTTTGTTTTTAAAAGAAAGGTCTTATTATATACTTTAAAAAAGACCTTATATGTTTTCCTTGAAAAATGCAAACTTTTTCCGTTATTTGACTTTGAATCTTTCAATTTTAACATTTGACGAACAAGAGCTAACCATTAACAAGCCGTAGCTCGGTCTGTATTGGTTGTAGAGAAATTATAAAATAACATTTTTTTAAGTTTTTTTTTATAAGCTACAATTTTGCTCTTTAGTTTTTTTTAAGAAATTCATATTTTTAGACTTATTCGTGAAAACACCATTAAAAACGTCGATTTTTTCGTCGAAAAACTTTTACTTTCAATCGCCAATAACTCGAAAAATTTTAGTTTTACGAAAAAATGTATAGAACATTTTTTACTTAAAATTACTTTCTTTATCGATTTCTGTAGTTAAAATGTAATAAAAAATTTCCACCCCCAAGATGGGGTGCAAACCACCCCCAGGATAAAAGCACACCTCAGCATGATATAAACTTTAATCCTTGGGCTATTTCCTACCCTCTGTAAAAATTTCACGTAAATCCATGCAGGACAAAAAAATTCCTAGCCAAATCTCCTGTGCTAACAATATGATGTCCCATTTACATGTGGCTTAACATCATCTTACGAATCAGATTTTAAAAAATTACATACAAAGATTTAGCATCGCAAATTTTTGGATTTAGAGTCGCAAATTTTTGGATTTTTTTGAAGAAAATTTACCAAACATTACAGCACTCGAAAGTGAAGCTAAAATTATACTTCGCGGCTTAAGCGCTGTGCTGAAATCTTTGACGCTTGATTTATCAGCTGAATTCATTCATCATTCGTACCGTAGTTAACATTCGTAAATTTAAAAACTAAAGATGATCCGAGTTCATAATCTGATAAAAAGAAATCGTAAAAATACCCTTGATTCGACTCCTTTGTAAAGAATAAAGTGATTTGAATTGGTGACTTGATTCCTTTGACATTCCGGATCCGTAAATCGATTCCTTTTTTAAAGAACCCGTCCCAGCTCTGAGACTAAATACTCTGGATATCTTCAACAGTGTGTAACTTTGTGAAATATATATTTTTTTGTGAATTCTTAATATATAAATAAATAAATGAAAAAAAAAATGCATGAGCACAATATTTGTTTTTTTTTTCGACCATCAAAAAACGCCCGCAATTTAGACTCCTAGACTAGAAAACCCCCTTAAAAAAACACCACACAAAGCTGGTGTCACAGGGAATCAAATGACAATAAACTCTCAAAAAATGGTTATTGTCCCCTTCACCCGAAAGAGAATCCTGGTTAACTTAAGACCACCAACTCTGCAAGGTGATACCATTTGCGAAAGAAGCAAAATATATGGGGTTGATACTAGATAGGACTCTTAGCTGGAATTCGCATCTAGAAAAAGTCATCCGTAAGGCGACCCTATCTTTCTGGACATGCCGCAGGATCTGTGGCAAATCCTGGAGCATACAACCAAAACAGATGTACTGGCTATACGGCGGCCATGGAAGCCCTCCTAGGACTGCCTCTTCTCCATATCTACTTGGAGAGAGAGGCATGGTGGGCAACATACAGACTCTATCAAGCGGTTACTAACAAACCGCAGGCGTGTCATATGGAGAGCACCAGTCTCCTCAGGAATGTCCTGACCTGTGACAGACTGGGAATGCCCTTAGACATAATGTCTACAGCAACCAATTACAACCGGCCCTACAGTGTAGTCTACCCACAAAGGGAGGACTGGAGTCGAAAAACGACCGACCTGCTCCGGGCTGACATCTGTTGGTACACCGATAGCTCCAAAACCAAGGACGATGTTGGAGCTGGAATATATGGACAGAGGCCGAGGAGCACACGTAAGACAATTAAAATATTCTCCGATAGTCAAGCAGCTCTTAAGGCTCTTGAATCCAGCCGGTGCAATTTGAAAACCGTTTTGTATTGCAAAGATGCGCTGACCAAACTGGGTCAAAACAGTAAGGTTACACTACTGTGGATACCTGGACACACCGGCCTAGAGGGTAATGAATCCGCAGACCTCCTTGCCAAAAGGGAGGCGGAGACAAAATTCACAGGGCCGGAACCGGTCATCCGTACATCTTATGGAACGGCCAAGCAGTTCATATCAGCTTGGATATAAAGGGAAAATCTTCGGTACTGGCATGGACTTCCGGGTCTCAGACACTCAAAGGCCTTTATAAGCCCACCGAACCAACAATGTACTGTAAAACTACAGGAGCAATTAAGGGTACACCTTAAAACTCTAGTGGGACTGTACACGGGACACTGCAGATTAAAATACCACATGCACAAGATCGGCCTAGCGGAAGACGCCGAATGCCGCATGTGCATGGAGGGGGATGAATCGGCAGAACACATACTGTGTTCGTGCCCAGCAATGTCACGACTAAGATTCGCAATCCTCGGCAAGGATACCTTGTTGCCGGGGGGAAGAGAAATTTCTCTCCCAACAGGATCATCAGATTTATTAAGAGTCTGGACCTGGTGGGAGAAATATAAAAAAGTGTGAGCCACAATAGACCGATCGGTCGCGGTGGAAGGGTGTTATACCCACTCACTTTAAACCTACCTACCTACCCCCTTAAAAATCTGTAAATAAAAAAATAATCTCTACACAGCAAGTTCCTTAGGCTGGAAACTCTGGGGATAAAGGAAGAAGAGATATAGGTTTATGATTGGAAGTGTCAATATTTGATATTTTTTGGGGGAGGGAAGAGTATTTGGCTTCTAAGATAGTTGAACTATACTGGTTTCTTTGATGCTATAGCTTGTCGATTTTTAGAAAATAATAACGGATACATTTTGTTTCCGAATTTAATCCATCCAAGACGTTTATTTTCATAAATGAGCTTACAACGTACTAACCAATTCAAAAAATAAATAAAGTTTTAAAATCGTTATTTCCAACCTTACCAATGAAAATTTCTCCTTTTGGATTGGCATCCAAAGGATCATCATGGTACATTAATTTTCTATTGTCTAACGTGAACCACCTTTTCTTGAACCCATCACTAGTTCTTGGACCAGTTTTCCATAACCAGCCCTCTTTGGCAAAATCTTCTGTAAGAAAATTTACTAGATCACATTCACTCGCTGATGGAAAAGCGACCTGAAACAAATAATACTTTCAAAGATTAATAATTGTAAAATCCATAACAAATAATATATATACATATATATATATATATATATATATATATATATATATATATATATATATATATATATATATATATATATATATATATATATAATATATATATATATATATATATATATATATATATATATATATATATATATATATAATATATATATATATATATAAATTTCCTTTTTTATAGGAATAGGTTAATAAAGTAAATGGTGGAAGTTTATTGCAACGTTTCGCACATTATTTATTGTGCTTTTTCAAGCGTAAGTATCTAAAAAACAGAAACATAGCTATGCTTTATATTGATGGTCTTTCACAAAAAATAAAACACATTCTCTCCAAGTATAACGTGGTTGTTTGTCATAAAGCACATAATTTAGTAAACTCGTTATTTACACCTTTAAAAAGCCCAATACCAAAAAAAAAAAAAAATGTCAAACCTAATTTACTCCATTCCATGCCTAAATTGTCCTAAAAATATATATTGGAATGACGACACAATGCTTAGAAAATAGACTAAACGGACACAAATATACCAAAAATGCTTCAACTGCCCTACATAAACACGAATCTCAAACAAAGCATGAAATTAATTTTAAAGAAACTAAAATACTGGCACAAGATTCTAATTACAAAAAACTAACAATCAAAGAAATGATCGAAATAAAAGAAGAAAAAGAAGCTGTCAACGACAAAAAAGATATTAACAATCTTAGTCAAATCTATTTTAACTTAATAAATCCATAAATGTTTTACAATCAAATATTAATACACTTATCACCCTGTATAAACAATATTTATAACAGCGACCACTGCCCTGTATACAGCATATAGAAAAACAAATATGCAAATAGCAAGCCTTTATCTCTTTTTGGTTCCTTTTAAAAAAAAAAAAAACATCAATAAAATAATAAAAAAATCAAACGGACATAGATTTAAAATTCTTTTAGTTATAAAAATGTATCAGAACTCCAAGGTAGGCATCCTGTATAAATTAATTTTATTATGTACCTGATTTTGTGTTAAGTTAGAACTTTTTAAAAGTTGATTTTAAAATTGTAATCCGTTTCATGTTTTACACTAATCTTTTAATACTGTAAAAATATTGTGTGATGTTCTGTTTTAATTATGTTTTGATTTTAATTCTGTTTTTTAGATACTTACGCTTGAAAAAGCACAATAAATAATGTGCGAAACGTTGCAATAAACTTCCACCATTTGCTTTATTAACCTATTTCCAAGAATAAAAAGGAAATTTATGAATAATGGTTAAAGAAATATATATATATATATATATATATATATATATATATATATATATATATATATATATATATATATATATATATATATATATATATATATATATATATTTTTGTTTAATCATTATTTATAAATTTCCTTTTATTCTGGGAATAATAAAAGTAAATGGTTGAGTTTAAGCAACGTTCAAATTATTTATTGCTTTCAAGCTAAGTATCTTGGAGTTGTGATTACATTGTAATTACTGTATCACAACTCCAAGATACTTCGCTTGAAAAGCACAATAAATATTGTTTGAAAGGTTGCATTAAACTCCAACCATTTACTTTATTAAGCTATTCCCAAGAATAAAAAGGAAATATATATATATATATATATATATATATATATATATATATATATATATATATATATATATATATATATATATATATATATATATATATATATATATATATATATATATATATATATATATATATATATATTATATATATATATATATATATATATATATATTATATACAATATATAAAAGTACATTCTATATTCTAAGAGATTAACTGACCTGTAATCGGTGAAGTTTGGCACATCTTATTGCCATATACCAATTTGTTATCACCTCACCATTCTCGTGATAAACATAAATATGCCGCGTTGTTCCATCCTTTAGAAAAGTTATCTAAAACAATTTACATGTAAAATATATTTAGAACCCAAAACTACACTACTACACAAACTAAACATATAAGTTTTGCGCTAAATTTTGTATTTTCTTAGACCAAGGCTTCGGCCAAATTCGGCAAAATTAGCACCTTCAGCTTCGACCAAAAAAGCAGAAGAATTGGCCAAGTAACAAAGTTATAACAATTTATTCTGAACTAAGATTCTTAAGCTGCTTAAAACTTCGGCTTCGGCCGAAGATTGATTCCTTACAGCTACTGAAGTAAAAACATACTATACAAACCTGTAAAGAATTCGGATACCCGGTCTTCTCAGGTGCAAAGACGACGTTCAATTCGGATACTCGCAAAACTGCCTTTGGTTCCTTGTGTTCGGTAACGAAATACTTTAATGTGTCGTCTGCTTCTGACAAAATGAACCATCTTGGCCGGTACTTGCTGTCTTCTTTGCCCCTTTTCATTAAAAACCCAGAATATCGACCGCTAGTGTAAGACTGTCGCTCTGGGTGACAAAATTCTTCCCTTTGGTATTTTGCGCGGATCCACTGTTCAACTAATACTCTGTAAACAAAAGATGTTTAATAATAAATATCCTTAGTAAAAAATAAAGGTAAATACCAACGAACTCAAGGACTAGAATTAACGCAACGCCAGTCTGTAAGCATGGTGTTTGGTATAGTGATCTTTTTGTTTTTGTTTTGGAAAAATGTAAACAAATTGCCAGATCTCAAAAATCAAAATCAGGAAGTTACCTTGAAAATGTAATAAAAGTATTAAAAAATATTGTTTTTTTTTGTTAATATAGGCAACATCGATTTAAATATAAACATTTATTGATATGACAGTTCTAAGATCCGATTGAAGCGGCAACATTGGGCGATTGAAGAAAGTCGGTGTATTCGTTTAAAAAAAAATCTATTAAATCAGGTATTGTACGGCACTAAGAGATCATTTTATCTCTTCCTATTAGGTTGTATTATTCAATAATACGTTTTGTAAACTTACTCGATCAACAGCAATCGAATTGAACATCTAAAGGGAATGACATATCTGTCTGTCACTTCAAATAATAAACAAAAATAGTATTTTTGCTTTAAAAATAAATTTTAGTAATAAAGAATCATCAATTTATAAAAATGTTATTTATGGTGCAATGCCATAAACATTGAACAAGTTATTATTTCCGGAGTGATGTTATTCAGTGTGTATAACCAATGTTGCCGGTGCAGTCTGTTAACAAGAACTCTTCCACCCGCCCATTTGATTATATTAATGCCAAACAAAGTTTTGATCCAAGAATTTGTTGGTAAATACCTAGTATTAATAATAATCTTATTTTAATGATATTTTGCAAGCGCATGTATTTTCAGTACAGTAAAAAAAATATTGAATTTTCATCTTTATCTATGGCTTATTTTGCCGGATATTTTAGACTGTTAATTTCTCCAATTACGAATTTCAGCTAACGTATGTGATTTAACATTACAAGATATTGTTTTAAAGTACTTTTTTTTACAGAAGGTAAACCTTGAGGGCGAAGACTTGCCCATATTCGTCAGCTTAGTGACGAGAGGCACTTGCCCATATTCGTCAGCTTAGTGACGAGAGGCAAGGGCAAGGCGTGACCAATTAGAGAAATTGGAGGAACCGACCTTTACGTACCATTTTGAGATGTTACCAAGCATGGATCTAAGAAGGCCAAGGACTAAGAGCCAAGGGCACCGATCGTCAGAAGGGAACAATAGAGCGTCGAGATCTAAGGCTAAGGGTGAAACCACATGGTCCATGATCACGGATATCTGTATGCTTATTACGATATTAAGATTTTCAAATGTTTTTATTCCCTTGCGTGTGTAGCTAAAATGGATGCAAACAATTGGCTTTTTTAATTACGACCAGCAAGCAATAATAGTGCCCCTTGTAAAAATAACAGAGACATAAATTTCAAAGATAACCCAACTTTTACAATCAATGCAGAAAAAATCACGCGCAGAACTTAAAATTAAACAATTTTTATCCGTTGTGACCTTGACGAGACGTTTTCTTTTGGCCCATCCTGATAATCCTATCTTGATAACAGTTTGCACAAATTGGAGGAGTGGTGCCCTCATAAATCATATAGCAACGAGACTAAAAAGGGGCTTGTTTGCATTTAGAAGGCTCTCAGAGTGTGTCTAGCCGTGTTCTAAGGAATGCATACTTTGCTCTGTTTCACTTGGCCATGACCTATGCAATACTTGTATGGGGGCATGCGGCAGGTGCGGGTAGGATCTCTGGTTTGCAGAGAAAGGCTTTTAGAACTTTGGCCAGACTGGGATATAGAAATGACTGCAGACTGGCTTTCATATCCCATAAAATGTTGACCTTACCATCTACTTATATTATAGAAAATGTATTATATATCAAGACTAACATAATAGATTCAAACTGCATGGTAAGCTGAACATGAGACGAGAAACAAACCTAATCTTATACCTTTTTATCGCTGGATGTCGAGATGGTCTTCGATGCTTTCGAGTTAAGCTTTACAATAAGCTCCCAAATAAGCTCAGACGTTAGTGCATTAAAAAAGTGTCAATACAAGATCAAGACTATTTTGCTGAAAAGAGCTTTTTACAGTTTCGAAGAATTTTTAATGTGTATTCATGTGTATATTCTTAATAAAAAATTGTTTTTAGGTTTTAATATTTTAAATATAATTGTATTGCTGTTTAACTATTCTTTATTGAAGGTCATATGATGGCCCGTCGATATATTCCAAAAGTTGTGGAACCACATGTCTCGCCATATTTTTCACTGGGCTAATCTATAGCGTGCAACAACCGTAAGGTGAAGGAGGGATTAAGCAATTTTTAAAAGGATTATCGTATTAAATAACTGAAATGGTACAGTTGCGGCCATAAAATTTCGGGCAAAATTTGACAATCCGTGTCAAAATCATTGATTTTTCGTAAACTAGGCTTTTACCTGATAATTATATATTTGAAGTACACAGTCACGTTCACAGGCCTTTTAATATCAATTTCTTAGCTGAAACAAAACAAACAAAGACTTGAAGTAAGCGAAGTTCCATTAATTTATATAGAAAACTAAAATCAAATTGTATATCAACTAATAAACTATAAAACAAAAATCAGTATTTTATGATAGCTCCATTCTTTTCGATCACCAAGTCCAATCTTTTAGGAATCGAAACGAAGAATGTTCTAGTGAAATCCTCAGTCAAACTATTCCACGCCTCTTGAATTTGTGCCCATAACTCTTCTTCATTTGCGGGCTGAACATGTGTTGACTGGATTTTTTTAACTATCAGTCCCCATACATTTTCCATCGGGTTGACGTCGGGACTTCCCGATGGCCAGGGAAGGATTCTAACCTGGTTGTTTCTTGACCAGTCGGTGACCCGTCGGGCTATATGGACCGGACAGTTGTCGTGCTGATAGATAAAATCATTCCCATACACATTATAGGCCGCTGACAGCATGCTATTTTGGAGTATTTCTTGATAAGAATTGGCGTTAAGTCTGCCCTGGATATGATGGCAAACGCCCACCCATCCTGCGCCGATACATCCCCAAACACTGACCGAAAACCTACCACTCTGTTTTATCTTTTGGGTGTATGTCTCTTCAAATCTTGAATTTGGGGTCTGTTTACTCGCATACTTCCATTAAAACTTGACTGGAAAACTTTTTCATCACTAAATATTACCCTTTCCCAAAAACGTATTTCCCGTGGTAGGTATTCTAGGCAAAATCCAACCCTTTCTTGTTTATTTGCATGTGCTAAAAAGGGTTTTTTGGCCGCTCGACGGCATCGAAGCTCCGAAAATTTGTTGATGCAGCGCCATGCTGTTCTGTCGGAGCCAGGAAAAATTGTTTCTAGTTTTGCAGAAGAGGCTGTTTTAAAAGGATTTCTTTGAACGCAGCTTATCAAGTTTTCGTTTTGTTCCTCGGTTGATATGTGTGGACGAGCGCTACCTCCCTTTCTCTCGTGCGAATTTCTATCATGAATTTTTTGTTTGATATCATGAACCGAACTCTTTGGCACTCCGACTCTCTCCGCAACAGATTTTTCTGAGTAGCCCTCCTCCAGCAATCTAACAACTTGAACTTTTTTTGCTACTGATATGCGTGGCATGGTTCGAAGAACTTGATATATTTTTTGGACAATGACAGATTTCGAATTAGTGTCAAAAGTAAAGGTAAGATGGTAAGAAGGCTGTTTTACAACACGTAAAATCGTTACCCGAAATTTTATGGCCGTAACTGTACATGATGCGTTTTACAACTATATTCATACAATATGAAAACAACATATATAGCATATCTTATTAATTCTTAACCTATTATTATTAATGCACAAACAGGTGTACCAAACAAATACAAGCAGCATGAAGAATGAAAAATTTATTTTAAAATTTGGATAAGTTTCAATTACAAATATTCCATGTTGACAGTTTATTTTAATATTTTCATGACCTAGGCCAACAAAATTCTTGTTGTGTTAATTCGGAAAATTAATAACTTACCAGAAAAAAAGCACAAAAAATCTTGTTTTATTTAATATTGTTGTACCAAAAGAAAACATAGTGAAGACCCGAGTTCGATTCTCGCATGGTCTTTTAAATTTTCTCATAGCTTATCATCTCACAGAAGGCAATGGCAAACCAATTCAAATTGTGTTTCGGAAGGCACTTGAAGCCGGTGGTTCCGCATAAGCAGTTAGTACGCAGATATGTGCGAGAGGGCGCCTACGCTCTTAATTAAGTATGGCGCAGTAAAAAAATAAAAGAAAATATAGACAATCTCAACGTTAAAATAGTATTTAAGAACAGCGTTCTAATAGACTACTTTGAATAAGGACTAAGTTTATAAGAGCAATTTTATGATTGATTATGGTTTTTGGGTGTCTAAATATAAAAAAAAATACATGCGGGATTCATTTGTCATCATTTCAAAAAATTTCAAATTATTTTGAATTTTATGCGGTTTTAAAAAAATGTGTAGACAGCTTTTTTGTAGAGAGGAAAATAAAACCAAAAATAATACGTAATATGCTTAATATATTTAGAATTATATTTATATATTTATGTAGGAATTTTTTATATCATTGCCTAGGGAATGTCAAAAAGGCACCAGATAATTTGATAATAAGTTTAATAGAGTAAAAAGAAAAATCACTAATACTAAACTTGGACACAATATTTAACACACAAGTTAGTGACACAAAATAGCTTTTGCAAAACAACAGTCTTGGGTTCACTTAAAAATATAACTTACAGAACCCCTGTCTGGATTCTGTAGTTTTCTAGCATAAACCACCACAGCGTCTCTGTGTGGTTTATCCTCGTCTTTTGTTCACGGCGCCTCTGCCTTAACACAGCGAAAACTCGTCTTTTTTGGCACTTTTCGTACCTGTCTTACGTTGCTCTTTAATTTCGTCTTTACTTCTACGAAGCCGTGACTCGCAGTGACCCTTGCTCTCCTAATCTTTATTTTGCCCGTAGAGACCGGTTTCGGCAAAACTGCCTAGTTGCGTCTGCTAGTATTAGATAATAAAAAGACGCTGCCGCTATCGCATGTTAAAGTTATTGTGTGACCAAGGCTATAATCCTACTTTAGATAAATATTTACAGACTTAAAATTAATTTAACTAACACTAAAAAAAAATAACACAACCCACATTTATATATACATATATAATATATAAAGGAAAAAATAATCATGTTTGTTACAAAAAAAAAACAGAAATTTTATTACGGATCTATAACACCCAAGTACTACATAATAATTATTATTATAAAGACAATAAGAGTATTACTACATAATTTTAAATAATTATACGTAAATGCTTAAGAACAGATATGCTACTTTTTCAAATAATCTGTAATTGTTGTTTGTTTTGTTTTTTATTTTATTGTTGAGTATTTCTGATTCCCATTAAAGTAGAATTTGAGAAACATCTTATGCCATATGAAAATTATTGGAACTTAAATAATAATTTTCAACATCCTTTAATCTTTTATGGACATCTAAAATACTTAGAGGGCTTATTTCAAGTTCCACATCTTCCTTTTCAGTTTCTATTTCATAACTGTTTTCAGATGTTTCATCAATGCTGTCAGTAATTGAAATACTTAAACATTCCGTAAATAAAACATTATCAATTGAAGAATATAAATTTAAATCAACATTACCTCCACCAAAATTTGGAAATAAAAAAGCTAAAGGAATATCGTCCGTAATATCGCAATATGTGCTTATATCACTATCACAATTATTAAACCCACACTTAACAAAACAGTATTTTATTGTCACCGGCGATAATTTTTTCCAGGCTGCTGAAATCCATATTAATGCGTTCGCCACTGAAATACTTTTCTCCACCTTCTCCAATGACTCTTCCATGTCCATTAATGCTTATAATCTTTTTACTAACATGCTCCTATAAATGACTTTAAAGTTTTGAATAATTCCCTGATCCAAAGGCTGACAACGTGACGTGGTATTTGGAGGAAGAAAAATCACTTTCACGTTTTTTAAATAAGGAAGTGCTCGGATGAGAAGTTGCGTTGTCTAAAAATAGAAGTACTTTTCTATTTTGCTTCTTTATTCTGCTATCAAATCAAATTTTTTTATCCATGTTGCCATAATATCTAATGTCATCCATGCTTTTTTATTAGAAACCCATTTTATGAGCAACTTGTCCACATGTGCTCCTGCAAAACATCTCGGCTTCTTACTTTTACCAATAACTACTGGCTTTTCCTTATCTCCTTCCATATTTGAGCACAGCAGAATCATTAGTCGTTCTTTCGCAGATTTTCCTTCTGCACATCTGTCATTTTTCAAATGTTTTTGTGGGAAGTGCTCGGAAAAAAAGCCTGTTTCGTCAGCGTTAAATATGTCTCTGGGAGAATAATCCTTTATTATTGACTTCAAGGAAGATTAAATTCCAATCGTCAATAGTTCCCAGGTTTATGTTTGCAGATTCACCACACACTGTTTTAAAAGATATTTCGTGCCTTCGACAGAATTTTTCCAACCAATCATTAGAAGCTTTGAACTCCAATAATTTCAAACTCTGGGCTGCTTCCAATGCCTTTTTTTTAAGAGGTCCAGATATCGGAATGTTTTTGTTACGTACTTTACAAAACCAATTAAAAACTGCGTCATCAATGGCTAATCCATCGGTTTTTGGAATTTTTTTTTTGTGATACGTTACACTCTTCTCAAAAAGTTCTTTTATTTCGTTTTTATTTTTTAAAATATCACTTATATGTGTTTTTCTGACATGGAACTTTTCTTCGAGAGATTTTTTTTAAATCTGGGCTATTTGGCCTTACATACTATGTGTTTTGGCCACGAGAGATAAACGTTTTCTTTTTTGAGAAGCCATATTGACACTTTAACACACAAGAATACCTGAGTTATATTAAAAGGACCATAATTAGGAAATTCCAATATCTAAATTTTGGCGACAAAAACCCAATTTTGTCGAGTCTGTCCGTAATTAAAGAGGTATTTTTGCATACAATTTACCTATTACTGCGTCGTCAGACTGTCCGCGTCCGTAATATGTAGGGTCAAGCAAAATTGTCCGAAAACAGAGGTGTCCGTTATATAGAGGTGTCCGAAAATGCGAGTTTTACTGTATAATCCGAAATTTTAAGTGGCGAGAAGAGATTTTATAATAATGATGTTTTAAACAAAAATAACAACGGGTTTACATTTTTGTGGTGTGGTTTATTTAAATCTACACGCAATGTAGTGCGCCATGCGCCTGCGTATGTCCCGGCCTGGCGCGCGCAGTGTGTATATTACACGAAAAGTCCGGCCTATATTTCCCCTTATCATAACTTCGTTATCGTTTCACATAAACGTATGAGATTTGGTATGTAAATTCTCATAAGAATTCTTATTACCTATGAAAAAATTGAGAAAGATATGTACAGTGGTTTCTGAGATATTCGATTTTGAAAATCGGCTATTTTACTACAAGTGCTGTCCTCAGTTTTTTCCACTTTTTTGACTTAGCAAGTTTTTTACTGATCTGTTTGTATTAATAAAGATTATTTTTTTATTAATACATACATATTTTCCATTAACAATAAAAAGCTGGCCAAGTTAAAAAAAATGAGCAAAATTGTGGACAGTACTCGGCCTAATTTTAGACGTTAGTACTGTAAAAGGCCGAAATTTTTGGATATTATTTTAAATAAATGTTTCTGGTGGGATAGTTATTTTACAGGTCCTTTTTTATGAGGGTACTTTAACTGAACCCATTTATTTACATTTTCTTCAAATTCCGTGCTTCCGGAATATTAGAAAACGTACCAGTATGACAAAGTCTATGGTTATAGCCCATTATTATTATTATTATTATTACAAATAACCTTTCAACATTTCAATTTTCACTTACTACGTCTGGTTTTATAAAAAAAATGTGTTATTTTAACAGAAGTAAACATGTAATCAATTTTCTAATGATATTAAATGATATATTATTTTTTATAAATTAAATTAATTCAATAACTACTTAGCTGAAAATTGATAAAGTCATTTAAAAGAAATTACACTAAATAGGGTTATTTAAGGAAGGGGTAAGGTTTTTAAACTTTTTTTGCTTTTTTTCAAATTTGATTTTTCTGATTGGAGAACTTTTTAAGAATATTATGTAAAAATTTAAGAGAAGAGAAGAAGATCCAGCGGTGTGAGGCAAGACGATAAAACTCGCTTATGTACAGGGTTTTCCCGTATAATTGCACACCCCTAAACTATCTCTTCTGCTTTTTATGCAAAAGGCGTTTTTATATTTGACTTATTCTTTATATTAAAAATGGAACACCCTGTATTAAAATTAAAAAACCTTTTTATTAAGGATCACGTAGATTCGCTAAAAGCACAAGTTTAAATTTTTAAAAATAAGAAATATCTCAAGCAAAATGCAGGCAAAAGTAATAACTCCAATTTATTGCCATTTCTAAAATATTAATGCATTCTTAAAAATGAGGATCGAAATATAGTAGAAGGCTGTGTGAGACGAAATATGGTAAATTGCCCTTGTTTCTTAGCAAATGTATCTGACTTTATTTTTCATAGCAACGGATTAGTTAACAAATATAACTTTTACTATAACAGTGACGAAAATCCTAATATTTTTGGAACCTTTGATCATCAGCAAAGATGGTCTGTTAACGTGTGGGGTGGAATAATTGGAACACGAGTAGTTTAATTTTACCATAAAGTCTGATTCATTTGCTAAGAAACAAGGGCAATTTAACATAGTTCTTCTCAACAATTAAGACAGGTGTGCCTTCTATTATATTTTGATCCTCATTTTTAAGAAGGCTTTTTAACATTCTAGAAATGACAATAAATTGGAGTTATTACTTCTGCCTGCATTTTACTTGAAATACATCTTATTTTCAAAATTTTGTGCTTTTAGCGAATCTACGTGATCCTTAATAAAAAGGTTTTGTAATTACAATACAGCGTGGTCCATTTTTAAGATAAAGGATAAGTCAAATATAAAAACGCCTTTTGCATAAAAAGCAGAAGAGATAGGTATAGGAAACCCTAATAAGATTTTAAAGGGAATTTAGTTCCGCGTCAAAATAGGCCACTAAATACAAGGTATTCCATTTAACTTAAGGAAGTTATTTACTAAAATTTGTGTCCAAACTTTGAGGCAATTGTTTTTAACACTCTGTATAATATTAAGGTAAAACTTTTTTGTGATAGTTAACTTTAGCCTTAAGCTTAACATTAAATTTAATTACGAGCAACTCGCTACATGTTACAGGGTGCAAACAATTTTTAAATTATGGTCTGTATTTTTAAATTTCTCTAAATTTCTCAGAAACGGTCAGTTTTAGGTATAGGAAATATAACAATAACTCACCTTTATTTGGTCAATAGTATCGGAAAATATAAAAAAATATGGGGTGTTCCATAAGAAAAAATATTACTTTGATATGTGTACTTTTTTTTGGGTAACCCTGTATATTTCAAAATAATTTTGAAATATGCTCCTCATGGACCCACATATGACCGTGCTAAAAGTTTTTTCCCCAACTCGTTTAATTTCTCGTAGAAAGACCGAGGCGAATGGGGTGGGCCACCGTGTATAAAGTTTTTGAGCCAATACAGTGTTGCTATAAATTATTTTTTGACTAGTATTGCTACAGGTACATTTTCTAAGCTTTCCGAATCTGGGACGGTTGGATCGCTGCGATAACGGGAAGTATCTCGAAATACAAGAAAACCGCGAGCGGTACACTGTTTGGGCTAGAATTCCCCATAGCAGCCAAACAGAGATCCAAAAAATATATAAGGAAATGTAATAGGTTCTACGATTGTTTCCAGTGTGTTTGTAGGTCGAAAACTATGAAAGGAAAATTCCCCATAGACCGGAAATTTTTTGTTTTCATGTATTGGAAAATCTCGATTTTACGTAATAGCTCCGAAAATTCTGAAAACTTGTTTCCTGGTGGTATTTGACCTGAAAGTGACGAGAAAAATATCAGGTCGGCCAAAAAAAAATATATATATATTTTTTGTCAAGTATGTATGCGACAATCACGATTTTCGAACCCTTCCGGTCGTCCTAGAGAGATGGGGTGGTCAGATTTGAAAAGCTAATAAAATTTGCTACGGGTGGAAAGAAATTTGGCAAAAATGCTTCGTTTCCCCGGTGAAATTGTATCTTTTTAGAGGCAAATCAGCGGTTCGGTCAAAAATCAAAAATATCGTCGGCTACGAATTTAAGTTAGGACGGACGGATTCTGAAACAAGACTGACGTGACTGTGCCTGGCATGTGTCAACGTGTTGATTTTGTTGATTTTAAAATAAACCAACAATATTTTTTTCCTCGGCAACTGGTACAACTTCATGGACCGAGACTAAGATACGTCAGAATTAGCTGATTGAGCAGTCTTGCCCTTCATTTGGTTGCTTTGCCGCTCGCAGAGCGGCAAAGCAACCAAAATACTTGCTTAGTTACCATAAAAACTATAATAGACAAACTGTAAAACAGTTTTTAACAGTTGCTTTTGACAGTTGTGTGTATTTTTAAACTGTCAAATTTGGAATTATTTATTTCTACCCAATGTTTTTGTTTTTATAAAATCTGCGGTTGTATAAAAAGTCTTTGTGTGTAATCTGAGTGCAAAGTGAGATTGCTGCTCTCGCAAGATGGCCAAACTTCTCGCTCAGAGCGGCAATGTATCACTTTGCACTCTTAATACACAAATAGCTATTACATTTTGTGCCTTAATCAATTAGTCCAGTAAATGAAGGGACAAAGCTGTAAATAAATCTGTACAGTCTTTCCTTGTGGCGCAATTCTTAGGTCTTCGGGATCAAGCGAAAAAAAGTTTATCAACGCAAAGTTTATCAGGTGGGAAAGGGCTGAAACTGGCCCCTCAAGGTCCGAAAAATGGGTTTTCCGCTAATATCTGCCAAAATATGCGAATTGGACAATTTTTGTCTAGACAAAAAATAAAGATCGCCTTGTAATCTACAAAAATAGTCCTTATAGTTGTTTTCGAAAAATCGATAGTTTTCGAGATAACGGGACCCAAAAGTACCCTCATTTTAGCTGCTGCACTTCCGCTAGAATGCCGCTAAGCTATTCACTTATAAGCGGGCGGACGAATTGTTCCATTACTCGGGCAATAATATACATTTTTTAATCATCGGAATAGGAAAACCCGTATAGTCTGTCCCAAAGTATACCGTGTTAGCTCTTGTCTTCATTTATGAATTATACCTGCCGACAGCAATAAAACTGCGGATCGGTAGGTATTAAAGGACAGAACATTAGGGACCGACTTATTTAGGTAGGTATAATCTTAACATTACATTAAGAAATGAAATATATGCAAAGTTTTAATAAATTTATAACTGCATTATCTATACATAATTACATTTTTGATCTAAATATCTAAATATAATTATGTTTCACTATCAGAGTCATCATTGAGATTAATTACAATAGGATGTATGTTGTTTTTGATAGAAATGTAAGAGTCCTCAATTTTTATAATGTGCTGTAGTGAATTTTTCCAGCTCTCAACTGGTATGTTAGTAATTACATTTTTTTATCAAATTTATAACACTGGGACTTAAAGTAGGTGTAACATTTTCCGCTCTGATCTTTGATTTTACTTGGTTCCACAAATGCTCTATGGGGTAAAACATACAGTGATACGGAGGAAGCCGTAAGACAGTATGTCCAGCCTGTTCAGCCAAATTATCACATACATATTATTTTTTAATTGCATATGAATTTAGGACTTCCAAAAGATGCGTTTTTTTGTAACTGAATTCAAAATAAATATCATTTTCTAACAAATATTCCTGGATTTCAGTTTTTGAACTTGATAAAGCTGGTCCTTTGTGTATCAGACGGCTGTGGTAGCTTGCGTTATCCATGACAATAACACTGTTGTTTGTAATATTTTTTAAAAGATAATTTTGAAACCAGTTTTCAAAAAGTTCTGCACTTGTATCCTCATGATAATCCAAGCTAGAATCCTTAATATTCTTTGCAGACACCAGCAAGCAGTTTGGGACACTGCTCTTCTGAACCAGCGTGTATTATGGTAATGCTTTTTCCGTTATTTGAAGGTGTTTTCGACTGACAGTTTTAACTGGAATCAACCCATCCTTTGGATCTGTGTCGTGTGTATCGAACCATGTTTCATCAAGGTAAATTATGGGTCTGTTTTCTAACCTGTATCTTTTAATTTCTTAAAGGTAATTAAATCTCCAGGTGCGTAATCTGTGCGATTCCATTACTACATGTCTTTTGTCTATTTTGCGGTATTTAAATCCCATTTTACAAACAACTCTATGGAGGGTGGCACGGCTAATATTTATATTGGTTTCGTCTTAGTCTAGCTTCAGTTTATCCAAGGTAGGAATAACTCCGGTTTCATAAAGACAATATATTTTCCTTCTTATTAGGTCCTGATCACTATTGTCTATACGGTAATATTGAAAATCACTACGTTTTTTCTTTTATTCGATTCTTCACTAATAATATCCCTTATCGACGATATTAGAGTTTTTGTAAGTAGACAGCTTTCTTTTAAATCTTGTTTAATTAGACCTCTACTGATTAAGGTTTCATACACATTTTTCACAACCTGTTTTGCATCTAATGACAAATGATTTCGACGCGACATAGTTATATTCTCGTAAAATAACTTTTTCGAAACGCACAGAAAAAACGGTTATTCAACACTGCCAAGAAAATATTAGCCAAAATATTTATATGCCTTATGGTTAATACTCAAGAAATACCTGGCCCACCCCTGCCCTTATGAACGTTTACCCAATAACAATAGGTAATAAAATCGTTAAAGGTTTGTTGGGGTATGGTCTGTCAAAAGCCATAACGAGATACTTTGAGACAGACTATACTTATCATTGCATATGAGTTTGGGTCCATTCTGATTTTTCTAGAACATAAAAAAGCTGTGTAAGTTTTTTTTTTCACAATATTTTGGGGGTATCTTAATAATGTATTAATATTTTTTGAAAAAATGGTTTGTTATTAACATTTCTTTTTTATAATGATACCTTAGCAAGTATTTAATGATCCCAGAAAATTTCCTTTACCATCTTTCTTGCGTTTTGATAACAAATTGTTTTGCCCATCTGCATTTTTTAGTAAGAAACTCTTACTACCACATCTATCCAGTGTGGAATGTTATGGATTTTTCGGCGGCCATTTTCGCGAAAAATATCGGTGTTGCGAAAAATATTGGTGTTGCGAAAAAATGGTAGGAAGTATTTTTGTAGATTTCGAGGTGATCTTCATTTTTTGTCAAAACAAAAATTCTCTAATTCGCATATTTTGGCAGATATTCGCGGAAAACTCATTTTTGGGACTTTGGGGGGCCATTTTCAGCGGGTTCCCACGTCAGAATCGTGATAAACTTTTTCTCGCTCGAAAGTATCCGCAAAGACCTAAGAATTGCGCCACAAGGGAAAACTGTACAGATTTATTTACAGCTTTGGGTACTTTCAGGTCTTCAGTTATTGGACTAAATATGCACATTTAAGAAAATTTTAAATTTAAATAAGTCATATTACTATTTATGGCAAATATAAAACATTTCTTGATAAAGATACGTATAAATAGGACACAAAGACATTTTAAAAATTCTTGGTTATTGTTTGTTTACGCATATGCATATTTAAAAACCTCTAAATATCAGACATAATTATAAAGCGTTTATTACTAAATATGAGTAATAAGGAAATAATGGTAGATAGTGATTGTTAATTTAGTTCATAGACATAAGCAAGTACGACGATCTAATGTTATATTTAAAAGTATAAAATAAACTGCCGGATGTTTGAACTGCATAATCAAATAATGGAGGGTGATTCCGAAACCATATACCATCGCTTAATGCGAGATTCCTTGACCAAAAACAACATATAAATGTTATAAAATGGAATAAAAAATTTCTTTATTTTAAATAACATTATTTAGAGCAACTGAACAAACAACAAAAAATAAAATGACGCCAACAAAAAAAACCTAAGTTATTAAAAATAAGAATATACAGTACGTTTGACAATAATTCGTTGATTTCCCGTTTTACCTGCTACTGTTAGTCGTAAAACTCAATATACTTTGGGTACCCGCATTTCCCCTTAAAATTTATTTTTTTTTTGGCATATTATGTAGATTATAGGCAAATTGCAGGTGTTGAATATAAATCGAGAGTCTTTTCGTCTTGGTTCATCAGTCGCTTGGAGTTTGTCAAGGTATTTTCGTGTGTGTTATTGAGCATCCAAAATAGCTAACCTAAAATTAATATTAGTAGGTAATCAGGACTTGTACCCCTTCAAAACGTGCGGTGCCTACACAACAGATATTTGTCAGGCAAGCTATTCATGGTTGGTTTTTCCACCGAGGGTTGTAATTTAAACTTTATCGCGGTCAAGAAATCAACGAATTATTGTAAAACGTACCCTACACGCATATACAGAGTTATTCACCCAACCCGTTCATTAAAGTTTTTTGGGATGTAATTTAAAAACAGTTTTGAAAATTTGGGGTGAAGTTAGGTTGCAAGTGTGCTTCTTTTTTAAAATATTTTTAACGTCCTGTCAATTCCGGTTTAACCGGAAGTTGTTGTCAACTTGCTTATTTTAAATGGAACACCCTGTATATCATTCTATTTTTGGATTCTGCGTGCTATTCTAAACACATTTTAAGCATAGTGTCCTATGCCTATGTCTAACTGTAAGATATTTGACCTTGAATCAAAACATGTCTTTGTAGCCACTTTTGCAATTGCATATTTTCATAGGTTTTGAAGATTCGATCCTCATGTTTGGCAAAATTCTGCGGCAAACACTTACGTTTTCAAAGTCGCAAAAGTCGTTTTTTTTTTTTTAAATGTGACACCCTGTAAGTTTAGGTACTATCAAGCCTAGGACTTAATTCTTTTTCAGTGTCCATTAAGGTTACCTATACCTATTCCTAACCATTTTAGAAATAAGGTATTTATTAAAACTATCGTATTTATTTGGCTAACCCTTTACATTTCGCATAGTTACCTTCGGAAAAACAATAACTGTTATTTGCTATTAAAATCGATCGCACGCCGCTGAAATTGAAACTTTTAAACTAAATTTTGATAACTCAAATTTGTATAAATAACATTTTTGATATGACCCCAAAGGAAGAAGTCGTTTGGCGAAAGATCAGGAGACTTAGCTGGCCAATTTATGGTGTAGTTTGGTCCTATAGTGAGTCCATTGAAAACATTTTGAACATATTCCCTTACTTCTCGTGAATTGTGTGCAGGACAACCATCCATTTGAAACCAAATGTCTTGATTGTCAGGTGCAACTTCTTCCAATGCCGGCCCCAAATTTTATTTTGTAATAGTTCCAAAAAACTTTCTGTTCCCAAATTGTGATTCAAGAAAAAAGGTCCAATAATCCGATGTCCAAATATACCCGCCCAAACATTTACCTTTTGAGGGTATTGAATCCTTGTAGATACAAATCTCTGTTCATTTTCTTTGCTCCAGTATCTGATGTTTTGAACGTTTGGTTCATTGTTAAATGTGAAAGTGCATTCGTCACTAAAACAAATATTGCGTAAGAAGTCCCTATCGTTATTCGCCATTTCCATAACTTCAAAACAAAAAACTGCTCTTCGGATCTCATCGCCTTCCCTTAATTCGTGATGTCTTTGATATTTGTAAGGATGATATTTATATTTCTTTAATTTGCGTAGTACTGTGCTGTGATCCTTTCCTACAACTTTGCCAAGAAGCCTGGTGCTAATTCCTTTATTTTCTTCTACATGAAGTAAAACATCTAAATCGGCATTATTTTCTTGAGCTTTCCATCGAGGGACATTAATATTTCGCTCTAAGCAGTTGCATTTATTAATAACAGACCTTTTTGTCTCAAACTTATGAACGATATTTTAAATTGTTGTCTTACTTGGAATGTGTCTGTCAGGAAAAAACGTAGAGAACATGTCGAATACTCTTCGATAACTATTTTCCATGTAATACCATTTAATAATTGTTATTTTTTCTTCAATAAACTGTTTTAAAACATTTAATTTGAAATTAATTAACTTAACAAAGTAAGATCGTTGAACTAATAAGGGTTTAAAACAAGACAATTTTATTTATTTAACTTATTTTAATTAATTAAGTAATGTAGCAGGGGTAAAATGCAACCGATTTTTAACAAATTTATTTCTTTTTCTTAAATTATTTAATTTTTTAATGGCCCTCCTAAAACAAAAACCAAAAAAATTTTTGTTGGCTTGCGAAGGCTTAAAATTTTTTATAACGTTTTTAAAAAATAAATGTAAATAAAAGAAAATTTTTGTTGTAAAAATTCTAATAGAAAGCTAAAGGCCAATTTTTCAATTAAGGGTATTCCGTTTTAAAATCTTTAATAACTTTTAATGGGGATATCTCTTATCGTCCAAAAACAAGGAATTTTGGGCTTTCAATGTATAAATTTAAAGGATCCTACCATCGGGTATATAAGCTTATTAAGTGTAATATTAAAAATTAAAAAAAGTATGCTGGTACACAAAACGCATCATATAAATTTTTAAAATAAAATATCAGAAAAGGTGTAAAATGGTAAAAATTTAATAAAAAATAGCAAGTTTAAAGGTTTTTTTGGTACTTGCCATTTTGACTTTTTTACTAATTCAGATGTAAATAAAGATACTTGGACTAATTATAAATATAACAAAATTGCCAAAATTGAAACTTTTAATATTTAAGAATATGATGGGTGAAAAGGGCGAATTTTACCCACCTCCTTTTGTATTTTTTTGTATAGGAAATTGATATTCGCTTATTTAATAAAATTTGGCCTTTATTTTCTATTTAACTTTGTTTAAAAAAAAAATTTCTTAGCACCTGGTATATAAATGGTCACTTTTTAGAAACAAATTTTTCAAAATCCTAGAGACGTTATGTTTTTTTTTTTAATGTTATTATTTCAAATTATTTCTAAAACTACTATGCATATGTGTAAAATAAAAACTATTTTATAGACTTAATAAATAAAATATTATACCTATTTTTCCAAGCGTCAATACTACGTTTAAAAGGAATTTAAACAATTAAAAATTAATATAAATGTTTATTTACGTGGCCGTCTATATGAGCTTTATAGTTGGCATGATATCTTGTTTTCCCAGAGTAAATAACATATATTTCGGTTAAAGCCGACAATCAAGTTTTAATAATTATTACTACTGGCGCACTTAATAAAAACATTACCCACGACTATTTCAAAAACAAAGCCATTAGACCAGTTATAAATCTTTTGAACGTCGACTTGGTATAATAATATCCTCTTTTAATAAGGCCAATATAGCGATTATTCTATTAGTGATTAGCATATTTATTAGTCAGAAATAAAGAATACAAATCTATTTTTACGGAGAAATTAATATTTGTAGACGGTTACTATTTCAAATAATTAGTTCGGTAAAAATTAAGTAAAAATATTTTTTTTTAACAATGATTGTTTGGATTTTGTTATAAATGCAATATTGGATAATTTCTAAAAAAAATACGAACGGTGAATTTTAGTTACTGACTTATGGCATTTTTCAGGTTTATTTATTCTTTAGGACATTGCTCTGTTATTAGAAGAAACCATTTTGACAATTCAAGATGAACTTCAGTTTAAACAGGGCAAGTTTGTTTTATAGCCTTTAAATTTTGAATATTTACTTGTAAATTAGGAATATTTAAATTCGTTTACATAAATTAATAAAGGTTTTTTTTTTAAGTTTGTGTTTATATTTCATAATTATTGACAATAATAATTGTTCCCTTTCCTTGGCCGTAAAGTTAGGTCCCCTTTCCATTTTATTTCATATTTTACAATTAAAAAAAAACACAAACTAACGACCGATTTTGTATCCTAATGTCCACAAAAAAAAGTTTTTACATGGTGCCCTGACTATTTAAAAAATAAATGTCGAAGATTCAATATTTACAAAAATTTAATTAAGACTACTACTATCATTTTATCACACACAAGCTAGAAAAGGAGAGATATAATATTAAACTATTCTGATTGCTCGCATTGTAAAGGCCAATAACTAAAAAGGAGGAAGATGCAACGTTGCCGCCTTTCTAAGTACTCTTACAATTAGTTAAGTTGCAATAAAAATTTGATGGTGAAAGCGAAAATTTTTATGTTGCCTTTAATTTCAAAAGCTTCTTAGTAAAGATCAACTTAAGATAATATTGGTGCAG
This sequence comes from Listronotus oregonensis, assembly GCA_019359885.1. Taxonomy (NCBI): domain Eukaryota; kingdom Metazoa; phylum Arthropoda; class Insecta; order Coleoptera; family Curculionidae; genus Listronotus; species Listronotus oregonensis. The sequence goes on from JAHBCN010005152.1 coordinate 34,120, forward strand.
CCGGCCATTAAATGGTAATTACGCTAAATTTTTCCGAGAAAATATATATTTAACAGGTGGTTCTTAAATAGCCAAAAAAAAAATATATATATATATATATATATATATATATATATATATATATATATATATATATATATATATATATATATATATATATATATATATATATATATATATATATATATATATATATATAATATATTCAAAAAAATTTAAAATAAAAAAGCTTATTAAGCCTAAAGTAAACCACAAATATCTTAGTTTTTAGTAGAAAAAATGTACAAACAGTTTGTAAACATGAACCATTATAAAATTAACTTTCTAATTGCTAAAAGGCTTTATTATAAATTAAGAATACTAAGAAATTACTTAAGACTAATTGTCGTAAACAGTTAAGTAGTTGTAGGAAAAGTTTATTGAAAACTAACCAGACAAACAAAAATTAACTATTTTAATTTGTACACCGCACTCTAGACGTAAATGTTTTCTTTTGTATAAGCAACGTGACCTCTAGTGACAGATGGGAAATATACAGGGTGTCCCAGCAGTAATGGGACACAGAGCAACAGCAGAATCCTTAGGTCAAAATAATGCAATCAACGTAAACTTGCCTTTTCCCAAAGTTGAAAATAACAAAGATTCAAGGTGTCAAACTTTTAATTTTGTTTGAGTTTTTTCGTAATAATTTCTTAACTAAATGACATACCAAGTCCAAAATTGAAGATTTGGGGGTTTTGTGAAGCGAGAAATTCAAATTCATCCATACTTTTGATGTTGCTGGTAGAGGGCGCCAGCTACGGCCCACCCCAATTGTTTTGGATGGCATAACTTTTTTTAAGCTTAGTATATCAACCTGTTTATTGAAAAAGAAGTTACTA
>JAHBCN010005152.1:40000-57457 GCA_019359885.1 Listronotus oregonensis
TTTACGTGGCGTCTAGAGCCTTTATTTTTAAAGATAGAAAAAAATGTTTTATATAAGAATTGTAGGTTTTTTCCCATGTTATCTTTTGAAATTATCAGTAAAAAAATATCGTATTAAAAAATGAAAAAATATAAGCAACTTCAACCTTTTTAAATGGAACACCCTGTATAATATGGGCTACAACAAAAGATCTTTTTTTCTGATTTCAAATATATATACAGGGTGTCTTATTTTCGTGTGTTTTACGGGGTTTCTCGCTTATGAGTGAAGTTACAAAGATGCGGTTTTCGCGACACCGTGCTACTTTTTTGTCAAACGAAAGAGGCCGCAACAGATTTGTCCTAGCCCCCTTAGTTTCTTCTCTACAGGGTGGTTTTAAAAAAGTTGTATTTTCGGTTACCCCTCCGTATCTCAGATATCTGATTACTTATCTAAAAGATAAAAACGGGCCCTTATAGAACTTTTTACGCAGAATACAGTGGCGTACTTGAAATTTTTCTCGGATTTACTTTCTTTGAGATATTAGCCAAAGTTGCATTTTTTTAAATGGAACACCCCGTATATTTTTTCGTCATATTATTTACCACACTGAGAGCTTTCTAAAAATATAATATAGTCGAAACTTATTTTTATAAACAGCATGAAAACATGCAATTATTTACTTTTTAACATAGGCGGCTTTGGTTTAAGTTAATGACAGTCAAATTAATCAACGTCAAATGCCTTATCGCACCAAAAAATAATCTATTAATATAAACATTTATTAATAAGAAAACCTAATGGATAAAAATAACAATTTTACGCTAGAATTGTTCTTAGCCTTAAAAAACAAACTTAACTACTAATTTTATAAATACTGTTCGAATTGGTGACTCTGATGTCTTATGCATTGTTGGCATAGCGTCTGTAGTCTTCTTAAAGCATTTTCAAATATGAAAGAGCGGGCTCGCAACTCTCTAAAGGCATTTTCCGTGGCCTCTCTTAATTCCTCAATTGTTTCATACCTCCTCGAGTATATTTTACCTTCTAAATATCTCCACCAAAAAATAATCTAAAACTGAGAGGTCCGGAGACCGTGGTGGCCATCGAATAGGTCCGTGCTTGGCTATAAATCGATTAGGAAAGTGCTGTTCCAACCAGTGTTGTATCACGTGAGAGTTGTGAGCCGGAGCTCCATCTTGTTGGAAATAGATGTCATTTACTTGAACCAAGGGAATATCTTCCATAATAGTCTTTGCTTTTTCTTGAAGGATTTGTATGTATCTATCAAAATTCAAATTTCCTTGGTAAATACAATATTTAATTCTTCTTCCCAAAATGAAACAAGAAACACTGAATCCAAACCTTCCCTGGCGTTCCCTGGGAAAAATAACGTGTTCATTTTCCTGGCTCCAAAACCTTGAGTTATTCCTATTGAGGATACCCGCACTGGAATATGGGCTTCGTCCGACCAAATGATCTTCCTTTCAAAATTATTCTGCCTTTCACACATATTGAAAAACCAGTTACAAAACGCCACTCTCCGCTCAGGATCGCCAGGATGAAGATTGTGCACAACTTAATACTTGTAAGGTTTAAATTTATGTCGTTTCAATTTTTTCGACTTTTGTTTCGGATACTCCGATATTTTCTTCTATTTGCCTGCAAGATGTCCCTGGGGTATTTTCAAGTGATGCCAAAACATTTATTTCAGCTACTTCATTATCTTTACTATAATTTTTCGGCCTAGGTTTATTAAATGACCCATATTGAATTAGATTGTTTTGTATTTTACGAAATATGCGCCTAGGATATCTATATAAAAATCGAGAAAAAAGTCAAATTTGAAAAAAATATTATTCCTTCTTCTAACGTACCTTAGATAAAACATCTATTCATATCATACTTTTCAAAATTTTGGTTTTGTGCCATATTTTTTAGATAAATGATAACGATAATCTAGGAACTAGCATTAAAAAATTCAATAGCAATCATTTGACGTTGATTAATTTGACTGTCATTAATTTAAACCAAAGCCGCCTATGTTAAAAAGTAAATAATTGCATGTTTTTATGCTGTTTATAAAAATAAGTTTCGACTATATGATATTTTTAGAAAGCTCTCAGTGTGGCAAATAGTATGACGAAAAAATATAAGGGGTGTTCCATTTAAAAAAATGCAACTTTGGCTAATATCTCAAAGAAAGTAAATCCGAGAAAAATTTCAAGTACGCCACTGTATTCTGCGTAAAAAGTTCTATATAAGGCCCGTTTTTATTTTTTTGATAAGTTATCAGATACCTGAGATACGAGGGGTAACCGAAAATACAACTTTTTTAAAATCACCCTGTAGCGAAGAAACTAAGGGGGCTAGGACAAATTTTTTTGCGGCATCTTTCGTTTGACAAAAAAGTAGCACGGTGTCGCGAAAACCGCATCTTTGTAATTTCACTCATAAGCGAGAAACTCCGTAAAACACACGAAAATAGGACACCCTGTACATTGATTTGAGTAAACAGTTTTTGAGATAAGTTAAATTATAAATAAATTGAAAAAAAATCATATTTGTATCAAAAAGTCATGGAAACAATGAAATTGTTATGATAAATTTGACGTCTTGATATTGTAGAAAGTTGAAGTTTATCATTTTAAATATTAAAAATATTTTTTTGTCGATGGACAGAACAAAAAATCGCTATTGTGGGTTTTTTTAATGACAACAATAATATAATGTGACGACAGTGCAAAAGGAATATCACTTATTATATCCTTAACAACGGGTAACTTCTAAAGACACTATCAAATATAGATTAAGAAAGTTTAGTGACTGGAAAAGCTTAAAAATAAAGAAAAGATTTTTCTCAGAATAATTATTATACTTTTTCTATTGGACTAGCACTAACTACTTTTAATTGTTTTAGAAAATCCTAAAATATCAATCTTAAGGTATGTTTCCTTCCACGCGGCGGCATTTCGACCCCCAAAGCAGAACGCATGCGGCCGCCGTTTAATCAGGTGGTTTTTTAGGACCGCGGCTCAAACCCCGCGATAGCAAAATTATTAATGAAAGGAAAAATCTTTGGTAAGAGTCGTGATGGATGATCTAGCAATATATTTATTATTAGAAAAAAAAGGTGACGAAAAACTATTACAATTAGCCAATCTGAAACATAGCCTCTATGAATCCCAAAATTTCAGCAAAGGATGAGGTTGTTATACACATTAATAAATCGACATCTGCAACTGGATGAAGTAAAATTTAGAAAATATTTAGACTGAATAAAGCAGAGTTTAGTTTTATTCTTGACTTAATAAAAGACGATATAAAGTCGACCCAGACAACAGAGTTGAATATCCAATAACCCCAGACGAAAAATTAGCCATTGTATTAAGGTAAATCTGTACAGGGTGTACCAAATTCGAGCTTTTCATTAGGATCTCGGAAACTTGAAGAGATACGAGGTCGGGTTTAAATGAAGGCAAAGTTGCGCAATATGATGCTAATCAAAATGCCCCCTAGAACTTTAAAATTTTCGAATACTTACTTTTGGGAAAACCGATTATTCGCAATTTCGTTTTTATTTTTATGACTTTATTTGAATCGATGTAACAAAATAACTTTTTCTACTCCTATATTAGTAAGAACCAATTACACACCGTCTACTTTATCAGTAAATCTCTAATTACAAACACTATACTGTAAGAAGCCAACCTGGTAAAGCATTAGTAATATATATATATATATATATATATATATATATATATATATATATATATATATATATATATATATATATATATATATATATATATATATATATATATATATATATATATATATATATATATATATATATATATATATATATATATATATTTAAACGTAACAGTTCCACAATCCATTAGCCGCAGCCCAAAATCTTGAAAACTTTCAATAATTTTACGTAAAGCTTATGAAACAAATAGCACCCCTTGAAAACCAAATGTTTGTATTTTTTTTGTATTGTTATTAAAGTTTACATAATCTTCTGCTTTTATTTAAAAAAAAACTAAACATAAAGTCGTAGAAAAGTATAGTACACAACTCGAGGGTAAGCCCATTACACACTCTTTCAAATTACGGTACGAGCGTGAGCGAAATCGTTTTAATGGGCTTCTTAAACTCTCGGTATGTAATATACTATTACATTTCCATTGCTACGTTTTCTGTTCTAAAAGATAGTGTTATTAGTTTTTATACACCGACGTTTCGTCTTTGAGCTGTCATCATCAACTTTTTTTTTATACGGCCCTGATTTTAATTATGTATTTTAGAGCTATTTTTTCAAAACCAATAATGTTTTGCACTTATTCAAAATTTATATTAATGGCAATTTTCTAAAAAACCATATGTTAGAGAGAGTCAGACAATATTTTTTTGGGCGGGATCTGGGAAAACATTAAACTTTTTTTTTTGAAAAAGTGCGAAACATCATTGGTTTGGGATTTTAAAAAACTTTTAAAAAGGTAATAGAAAACCCAGGATCTCTTTTAAAAATAAAGTTTAAATTTGTAACAATTAAAAACACGACATTTCACACAAAACAACACAAAAAAAAATATCAGTCGCAGACACGACGGACTACACTGCTTCTTCAGCAGTCCCGACGCATCAATCGGTCGTTGACAGCGACGCATACGACGGCCGCTTGAAGAAACCACCATTTAAAAACATGAGTAGGAGTGCTTTGCCGCTAACGTAGCGCGTTAGACGCATGCGGCGGCCGCATGGAAGGAAACATACCTTTAGATGCGGCATCCAAACTTAATGAAACAGATTATAATATTTATTTAAATTTAATATTTTATAAATTTCATTCTTACAAATTTATGTCCGTCCAGAATCTTTCTGAACAAAATATGCAGGACCGACCTGAGTATGCATTCGAAATATCTAGGCTTATGCGGCAGGATCCAGAGTTTTAAAATAAATTTCTATTCACCGACACTTTAGCGGGAATGTTTAATCGCAAGAATAAACATTATTGATTCAAACAAAAAACCACACCAAATTTAGCAACATAACAATTTTATTGTTTCCACGGCTTTCTTAATATTAATATGATTTTTTTTTTCAATTTATTTATAATTAAAGCTAAAATATCTCAAAAACTGTTCCCTTAAATATCATCAATATATAAATATTTAAAATTAGAAAAAAACGATCTTTCGTTGTAGCTCATAATATACAGGGTGTTTCATTTAAAAAAGTTGAAATTGCTCATATTTTTCAATTTTTTTAAGACGATATTTTTTTTCTGATTGTTTCAAAAGATAATATGGAAAACAGCCTACAATTTTTATATAAAACATTTTTTACTCATATCCTTTTTAATTTAATTTAAAGGTAGGTATTTGTTCCATTACATATTTTCATGCTCTAAAACCTGCTTTTTTCTATGTACAAATGTACAAGTTCTAAGCATAAGAAATAATTATTCTTTTGCTTATTTACCTTAAATTAATTTTGTAGCCGATTATTTAAAATTTTTGATGACGTAATTTTATTATTATTTGGTGGTCATATCTATAGTAATATTATAATCTACAGTCCGGTTCTGGAAGTGCCTACGCATCTGACGCAAATCTAACAAAGTTTAATAAACCAGAACTAAACAGGCTGCAATTACTGACAGATGACATAACGACGACATTGGGTTTTTCTAACTTATCTTGACTTTATAAACCGACTTTGTTAACATATTTCAATACTCACTGTGGGTCATCCTCCTTAGGCCGTCGATAACAGGGCGGTACTCGCTCCTCGTACTTCATCTTGGACTTAATGTTTCCCACTTCCTTCATTCTCTCAATCTGTGAATCTTCCCATCGGTCCAGCTTTAAGTGTTTTACTTTGCTTATGTGAACGCCCATGCTTCGGTGAATCCCCGAACAACGAGTGCAGATGAAAATACCAATGTTGTAGGATGCATATTCTAGATCTAATGCAAAATAAATATGATTAGTAATTAGAAAGCACCTTTTTTTTTATCTTGGGACAGTCCATGAAGGCTGATGCCTAAGTACAAACCCATACCGTGGGTGTTTTTTTTTTAGTGTGGTCAGAGGGAGTTTGTTCACACGGGATTTAAAATTTTTGGAGATTGGGGGGAGAAGGAAAACTTCTGCGGGTAGCAGGTTCCATAGTTCGACACTCTAGGGATGAAGGAACAAGAAAGCGGGGCCTCTCTAACTGAACTGAAAAAGGATGATAAAAGTTGCACTACGTGTTGCTCTGTTGGGAGCTGCCAGAAAAGGAATTATACGGGCCCAAATTCCTCTGAGCAGAAGCCGTAAAAAATACCTATAGAAGAGCGACAGATCCCCAACAGCTCGACGGTGGGCAAGAAGAGAAAGCCTTTCGTGAGCATTGGATCATTAATAAGACGAACGGCTCTTCTTTGAATGGAGTCCAGAATGCTATGTTGTATGGGACGCCATTCCCCAGATATGAGAACAATATTTTTAAAGAGGGTCTGATTTGGGATACAGACAGAGTGTACACATTGGAAGAAGAGAAATATTTTCGGGCTCGAAAAGGAATCCAATCTTTTTGAAGCTGCCAAAGCTATGGATGATATGTGTTTGTGCCAGTTGAGGTTATTCTCAAAAGTAACGCCGACGAGATTAAACGACTCTTTGTTCTGCAGAACTTGGCCGCTCATATGTAAGTGATGAGCATTTGCAGACTTTTTTCGCGACAGCGAACATGACTGTGTTTTCGAGGCATTAAACTGAACAAGATTTTTGGCGCCCCAATCCAAGATAAGTTTGAGGTCTTGTGAAAGAAATATCTGCATTGACCTGAGCTTGTTTTCGAAATCAGAATTAGACGGTGGCTTAAGAAATTGAATACTAGAGTGGAGGGTACTATCGTCAGCAAAACTATGAATGGGATTGATTGTGGAAGAGAAAAGATCGTTAATGTGTAGAAAAAACAGCGTGGGTGCCAGCACTGACCCCCGGGGCACCCCAGCATTAATTTGGTAGAATCTGAAATGACCATCTACACTAACTGATTTACGTCGAATAGAAAGGAAACTGAAAAGCCAAAAGCAAAGCTTAGGTGGAAGACCGTAAGAAGAAAGTTTGTTAAGAAGCCCTGCGATCGAAAGCTTTGGATATGTCAAGAGCAACGATCTGGGATTCACCAAGAAACTCAAGGGCTTTTTCCCAAAAGTGTGTAAGACAAAGGAAAGAAGATCAGCTGTAGATCTACTGTAAAGGAATCCATATTGTCTATCATGTAAGATCTTATGATCTTATGTACCTGTAAGGTATTTTTAAGAGCTTTGTTCACGCCTATAGATATTTGTAAATATACGGGAATTTAACTGAGATTATCTTCTGATTACATTCAGTTATATTAAAAGAATCAATAAAATTTGCTATTTCAGACGGGGTTAAGTAAAAGTTAGTAGTTTTTAGTTGGACAATTAAAAATCAAACTTGTCCCATCTACAGTGTAAGAGCTTAAGGTAGGAAAAGTTGACCTTCTATTTTTAATTTTAAATAATGTAGCTAAATAGGCAAACAATCGGTTTGACAGATTTAGTTTAAAATTAAAAAGAGACTCTGCGTTTTTAAAAAAACTGGATACAGGAGAGAGATACAAGACCTAGCAATATATTTATTATTAGTCCTAAAAGCATAGAAGAACTCAAATGAAAAACCCTTGCCACATAAGAGCTGAGGTCATTTTTGCATGTTTAGGATATTTCCAACTACAAATGAAACTAACAGAGAAAACATAAAAGGATGTTTATAATAGTTGGAACTTTAAAAATGTCATCACCCCTTTTGTTATACCTAAAACAAAGGTGTCATTGATTAGTAAAATATTTTTTTTTTTTAAATTTATTACAGGGGACAAAAAAAGCATAATTGTAGTAAAAAAAAACTGTACAGGGTGTCTGACCACTAGATTCTACGTAAAAATTCCTACTAGTATCACTTTTTACTTTTTTGTAAGTTCAAGATAACTAAAATAGGAGGAGGGCCCGAAAATTAAAAAAAAAAAAAAAAAAATTCGCCTCGTACGTCAAAAACGAAGAGAGCCATGAAAAATATTTTAGTGTAATCTTTCCTTTCATTAAAAAGTAGCGAACCATCGCAAAATCCGCACATTTCTAATTCTAATAATCACTAAGATACCCTGCAATTACAATGAAGTCCAGACAACCTGTATTTAAATGTAATTAGATGATCAAAATACATTCCATTTTGTCCTAAACAAAGTTAATCTATTTTAAAATTTCATTTGACATTCTTTAATCACTTCTCTTGGAATAAATCTGCATTCTCTAATAATATGTTACCAGTTACATAAACGACGGGGGAAAGTGACCAAATTTCCTTCAAAATTTAAAAACAAAGTACATTGCAATATCAAGAATCAAAAAAGTTTTTTACACTCGACAAAATATTACAAATGTCAAAATATGACAACTGTTACCCTGCTACAATCGTTAAGATTACAAATATTGAAAAATTTCATGGGACTTTTTTTAAATATACAGGGTGTGTCATAAAAAAAATTGTGTTGTTGGGGATTAGGCTATTTGACAGGTTTTTAAAATCCATTTTTTATTATGTAGTAGAGTTTAAGAAACCCAGTAAAAATTTTTTTTTACTTTAGTACATATTTGCTGAAAATATCGAATTAAAAATTCAATATTTAGATAGCATGCCAAATCATTACTTTGACAATATGGCGCTGAAATTTAGGTCGATGACGTCACTTCTGTATTTTGATTGTGGCACATATCATCCACATACATTTGTTGCAAACAAAAACGAAGTGCGATTAAATTTACATTTTATCAGTGATTTTTGTAACTAAATGAGTTACAAAAAGGTGTGCAGTTCTAAAAAGACAAATATGTCGTTAAAAACCCGGAAAAAATATTTGTAAGTGTTCCAAAGAACGACATAGCGAAAGGGCAAATATTCGCAACAATTGCGCAACATATAAATGCCGATTTTTAATAATTTACACGGCGTTTGTAAGGTATTCATTGAAAAACATACATCATTTACATTCATAAAAACGTTTCTGTAAGTACATAGGGTTTGAGGCATATATATGAAAACTATGTTACAATTATTATTTAATTAAACAATTTAATATAAATAAAGAAAGTATTTTAAAGATTAATAAATTAAAAAAAAGTATGGAGCAGAATCGAACCCGCAGCCCCCAGGTTAGAAATCTCGAACGCCCGCTGAGCCACATGGCCACCTACAAAAGTAAACAAATTATCGTTTATGTTCACGAAACTGCGCCAAACAAATTTTTAACATATGACCTAAAAAAGTTCTTACTTGCTGTTGAAGTTCATCATTATCTCACTTTCTTATGATATAATTTAAGTTACCATAAAGTGTTATTATACTTACTTTGCTGTTTTAAATTTTTAGCCAAGCATAAAAGTCGGAATTATTTTGGACCATGATTGCGTCGACTTGGTGCAGGTTTATGCTTTTCGCTTTACTAAATCGTTGTCCATGGTAAAAGTATTTTGACAGATTGTAAAATTTGCAAATAAATCACAAAAACAATGGATAATATAGAAAATCTATAAGACAGTTTGAAAGCTAATATATCACGGGTAGGGTAGGAAAACGAGTTTACAAGCAGGTGACGTTATCAAACCCCACCAATCAGGGCGTTTTTTTCACGTGACAAACATTTAAAAATGCATTTTTATTTAAGGATTTTTAAATAAATTAATTATTTTTTTTTCAATTTACGTTAATAAATAACCATTTTTAAACTCTTAATTTATACTGAAAACAGTAATCGACACTTTATTTTTCTCATTCTAAAATACCTATTTCAAAATTTGGATGTCGAGATAAATTGGCAAGGGTAAAAAACCCCCCTTCCCCCAAAAATTCAATGCAGTTTTTTTTACTAAATTTTTTTTATTCCCTGTTTTAAAAATGAAAAAAATATTGTGCAGATGAATACTGCTCAATGAAACCATTGATTCGACGTATCACAAGAAGAGCGATGTGTTTAAAATTTTAAAATTGGGGTAAAACCCTAGGAGGTGACTCACCCCAAATGAATACAGTGGTACTATTTTCCTTTCTTGTGAACATTTATGCAAAATTACAAATTTACAACTATTTTATTTTCAAGATATTTGCATTGAAAGTTTTCATATTGGACTCTACCTCTTTAAAAGTCCCGCTTCTCATCAGTTCAGGCAAGTTAAGCAAAGGTTTAAGTAGTTGAATGTATTTAAACCCAAAAACGTAAAAGGGAAGAGAAAACAGTGTATATATTGAGATATTAATGAAAAGTAATTAAAAGGTAGCTATTATTTATATTATTTTTGTGGTGGTACTCCCACATATAATGACTAGACATCCAGTAGTACTTGGTATGTATGTTTTTTTTCAAGCCTTTGTAGGCTGTCCCACAGATAGAAAGTGTCAAAAAACTTGTAAAATCATAATTAAAGTATTTAAAGCTTTACAATTTTCCATGGGGCAAAATGTCTACTTTTAGATTTAAAAACAGGCTTTTCTTTCTAAAATGCACCTAGCAAATCCTTTACATTAAGAAATTTATTGCTTTATAAGAGAAAACTTAAAAATGTTAAATGGGAAATCATAGCATAAAAAAACAAAAAACTGCAGTCGTTTTACCCGAATCCAGACATCTTTTATATGGCATTTTTATATACATAAAAGAACTTTAAAATTGATATTTTAAAACTAGACATTATTCTAAGGCGCTTTTTTGAACCAATGCAAACTTTTACAATTTTTGCCTTTAAGATAAATTACACTCAGTTTAACCTAAGAAACTCCATTCTTATACATTTTAACTTTACTACTTATAAAAACTTAACATTTTAATAAATTCATTTTTTTGCTTTAAGAAAAATTGATTTAAAAGAGAATATGTATTTTTTAAGTAAAACACAATTTAATTTATTTTTTAATATTTTTTAAAATTAATAAACCAAATTTTTAATGGGTAGAAAGTCTTCCAGTTACTGTAAATAATTAAAAATGATTCAGTTCAGGACCAATGTTACTAATGACAGGGCTAGGTGGTAGTGTTTCTATCCCCATGAATCCCCCCTAGATTTAAATTATTTTTAACTTAATGAAACTAGAACACCAAATCTATAAAATAACACGCAAAGGTAGTCTTTTCAGCAATATTCTTAATTCAGGATTCAGATGAACTTTAGGCGTTTCCTCAAATATTATCAATTAATTGACTTTTAATCAAGAAAATAACTTTTTATTTACAAATAGCATAACAGCATGGGTGGCACGTATTTTAAAACCAAACATCAATTGACTTACTAAACCACACCGGCACACACGTTGTTTCCATTTAATTTAACCTTAAGAATATTTTCTCATTTCTTTCCACCCATTTTTTCGCAATATTTCAACTTATAACAACACCGAAGGCAAACACAAACTATACAATCAAAAATAAAAATAAAATCGTCCATTTTAAAGATGTTTTGACGTCCCAAACAATTATAACTAAACTAATCAAAACTTTTTCCTGTTGACCTTCTTCTTGCATAATCACACACTTTCGTCTTTAGCAACAGCCGATTTTGGTCCAAGCTATTTCTATACCGAAGTACATAACTAACAAACAACCCTTATCTTAGAGCATATACTACTGAGGGGGTGCTCAATGCGCTGCAATCGCGAAGTACAGTAGTTGTTAAAAAAAGGCACATGCAAGGTGCGAGAGATATAGCAATTGCACCCCCATCCTATTTCTTTATTCTCTCCAGTAGTATATGCTCTAATATCCTTAATATTGTGCTTTGCGAAAATTCACTTCAGATTGAAAAGAGAACGACAACAATTTCCCCTATTCCACTTCCAAACGACGACGGACGACGGCGATTCGTTAGCATATTATTGGCTGAGGTGATGCAGATGCTGTATAAGCATCTAGCTATTTTTTGCATCACCAAAGTGATAGAAACATTGCATTTTCTGAGTGGGTTACAATCACTTCCCCAGGGTCCGACTGATACTGCCGATCCCCTTCTTATTGAGACGGTAGAAGGAGTATCGGCTACAGCACGTTTTCAGTCTGTCTTCATTTCACTCAAAGCCTTTGCTCATTAAATTGACTCTTCCTTTATCGCACTAAAATCTCTGCATGCAAGAAATTGGTTTGCCATACGTGTATATTACGCAACACACTACGTACATTGACATTTTTTGGTACGATTGTTGGACTACAGGCGGAGCTGATTTGAATAATTGATCAAATTTTTACAATAAAATATTGGTCCTTATATTTATAAAGAAAGCACAACGCCAATAATGTCTTCTACTGATTTTTCCAATTTCTTAGAGGTCTGGTTAAAGAATGGACGTTCAACCGAAGTTCACGCTGATCATCGGTTCAACGGAAAAATCGTTGTACAAAGCCGGTTCAGACGGTGAACTGTGGCTGATCTTGAACGTCCGAATTTGGTCATTTAAGATGAGTTCAACTCGTTTTAGAAATTTTTAACCTCACTCTTCTGACAGATTTCATCTTGTGTTTTAAATATTTTGTTATATTTATGTTTAAAGTTGATACCTATTCGTTTTTTATAATTAAAAATTCATCTTGTATGAAAAAGATATGACAGACGACAAGGATTTGGTAGAATAACTTTATTAATGTTGCACACTCTCGAGCCCCATAACATACAGAAATAGACCAAATCATTTGAATATTTGCAATGACAAATAATTTAAGGCTGTGATATAGTTAAAAAAACAAGCTGTGAGATTTAATATAGATGAAATTTTTAAACAAATTTCATCTGTTACAGATAAGTAAGATTTATATTGTTTAATTACATTTAATTTTAAGTTTAAATGTTCTGTTTATTTTTTTAGAAAAAAACCATGCACTAATTCCTACTGAAAATGGTATGCATTGCTTTACGATTTCTAGCCACTGGGAGTTTTTTACGTTGTTTGAGATTTTGGAGGTATTGACAAGTCAATGTTGAAAAATATCTAAGGTTTAAGAATCAGTTGCTGATTTGGGTAAAATTGATAATAATGCTAAGAACTGAATCTGAAATTACTATTGTGAGGCGAGGATTTTTTTAGCATTGGAGCCATGGATGGCAGTAGCATAATAAAATTCAATCTCCTGGAGGGGTGATGCAGAAAATTACAGAAACAAAAAAGGATTTATTTTTATACAATATGTAGCTATTTAGCATCTATGATTTATTTTGTCAGTAGTGATTTGAAAATAAATGAAACAAAAAAAACAAATACAATACAAATACATATACTTATAATTATTAAGTTGTTTTTTTAATAAAATCAAATCCTTAATTAGGTTAAGTTGTGGCAATTTTTTCTTTTCTTTGTGGGCTTTGTATTGATAGTTCAGGTAAACCTGCAGTGGTACAACACTCAAAATTCTGAACTGGGTTCAACAGTGAACTGCAGTTCAAGAAACTTCTGTTGAGCCATTGTTTGTACAACTGGGCTTTGTCAGTACTAAAGAAAGTTATTTGTTCTTAAAGTGAGTTTATTGCTATCACTTTTCAATAAAATTGTTTTCAAAAATACCGCATTTCTAGCTTGGCCACACCCATACTTTTTGCAGCTTTTTGCCATTTTCTCTACAATTTCTACTTCTTAAGAATGGAGGCCCAGATATCCAAAAACAAAACTGTGTATTTTATTTCTAGCCACTTAATGACATAGACCTCGTAGATTCCAACCATACTGGCAATTATTTTTTGTCTTTGTAAAAGCAAGAATTTGTTTTTCAGCAAAAAAAGTTTTACATAATTAGATGCTGATTGGTCGGTGAGGAATAGACATAGGTGTATAAAACAAAGGAGTGAAAGGGAAAGACATCCATTCTTCTTTCTCGTTTGCACGTTTGTTCACACGACTAAGCAGCAAGGCACCTCTAGCAGGTATATACCAAAGTTTTAAAACGTATACCATTTTTGGATATAAAGAATGATGTAACAAGACCATGTCTAGTAGTCATGTTATTTGCGACCAGTGCGATTTCGTTTTTAGACGTCGCCGTCAAATTTATCTCATTGCCTCTTTGCCTCATTTTTTTTTCTAGTCAACAAACTTAAAAAAAATTGTAAGTATATAAAATAATACATGATGAATAACTTGGTAACACGAAGAATTACAAAAGCTAGTCCCACTTGGTATTCGGGCATTGGCTACAACTCCATCAAATGCAGTATCATTTAAAATACAAGATGACAAGGATTTCTTGTGGATAAGGTCGAAAACAGTAAAGAAGCAGTGATTGTTGATTTTTTTGCTACGTAAGTAGAATTGCAATGATTTGAGTAATATTTTGTATCTAATTATTTTCTATTTTTTAGATGGTGCGGACTGTAAAGCCTTAGAGCCAAGATTGGAAAATGTCATTGCCCAACGCAAAGGTGAAATTTCTGTAGCTAAGGTGGATATTGATGATTTAGGTGAACTTGCAAAATACGAGTATATTTCACTATTATTTACTATTCTTTGTTAAATCGATTAATTTCTGGTTTTTTTTTTTTAATAATTTTTTTATTTTTAAGGTTAGTACAATTCCTGCACTGGTAGTATTCCAAAAATGGCATACAAAGAAAGGCTGGTGGGACTACAAGATGAAGACAAGTTAAACGTAAGGATTGACAATGTTTTGAAGAAATGAATATTCTTAGATTGTAGCTAAAATTAAAAACGCCTAATTTTATTTCAAATATAAATTTTATCTGTATTTCTGTATATAATGAGATTTTGCAAGACCGCAGTGATAAATGATGTAAAACAATAAATATTTGCTTTAAGGAAAAAATTGTTTAAAAGAAAGCATGTAAATCCATTATTTCGATTATTCTACAAAGTTTTTATTTTAAATTTTGGGCGTCTTTATCTAATCATAATTATTGTCGCCACTCGTTCCCCAAGTAATGTTAGCCAAAGAGTAATTTTTTTTTCGTGTTTTGTAAAATTCAAAAAAAGGAAGAAGAATAATAAAATCGTGTAATCGCTGCAATCATATATCTGTCTAGAGGCAGCATTGTCGTACAGTGCGCGAAAGGCCTGCGTGAGAGAAAGAATAGAAGAAGTATAGTGTCTTTCTCTCTGCCCACGTTCTGATTGGTCGGAGGTATGAAATTATCAGGGTTTAAAAAAACCCCAAAGGGGAATAAATTTAAACCCATTAATTTTAAACCACCCTTGAAACCCAACCTTTTTCAAGCAGAAGCGGGGGAGAAAAGGTACTAGGACTTATTTTCCTTTCAGAAACGGACATGTGATTTTTTAATTTCTATCAATTTACAAAAACCATTTTAAGCTTTTCTCCTTTCTTACCTTTTTAAAAAGGGAAAAACCAAGAGGGGCCCGAATTCTATAACGAAATTTTTTTTGACCATTCTTTTCTTTCTTTTCTCTTTTTAAAACATTTTTAAACCCAAAAACCCCCTTAAACGGAAGGACAAACCTTTTAAAATTTGGAAAAAACTTTGGGGTTTTTTTGTGGGCAACAAAAAAACATAAAAAATTCTAAATTTTTGAACAAATTTCAAAAAATCTTCTTATTATTTTTACGAACCCAACCAAAAAAAGGTTTTTTCAAATTTTTTCTTCCCGAAATTTGTGTGTAAAATCTTTATGGGTATGCCAAAAGGGTTTTTGTTAAATTATATTGTTAATTTTTTGACGTTCGAGTATTCGAGTTGTTTTTTAATGCTTGTTTACCTTTAAAAAAAGTATTATTATTTTATTATAAAATATAGTTTTAAAATATGTCAATCTGAAGATGAAAATGAACATTTTTGCTACTTTGGAAAACCACTGATCCATACGATGAAGGTTTGTAATACACATAATGTCCATTTTATCCAACAAATTTAAAAAGGTATCTTAATATTTTAGATTCGTTTCCGAAAAAACGCCCAATTTCTGTTGAAGAACAAATAGCTACAGATGCTCAGGGACGTAGACGATTTCAGGGGGCCTTTACAGGGGTTTTTGGGGTGGATTTTAATACGGGGGGCTTTTTGAAGGCGGGAATCCTACCAAATTTTAAAAATTTCCCGATCGGGTAAAGCAAAAGCGTCTGTAAAAAACCAGAAGATTTTATGGACGAGGAAGACTGGGAGATTTTGGGAATAGCCCCAAAGTGTTGGGGCTACCAGTGATTACAATACAAGTAAAAAAGGAAAAAAGAAGTAAGAAAAAATTTTTTTACTTCATAAGGGGGAACTGAATTTTTTTAAATTTATTTTTTGGGTTTTTTTAGGTGTTTTCGATGGACCCATTCCGGGAGAGCCAGTTTTGCAATTTTTTTTAACTAGTGGAAATGAAACTTGGGAAATGCTAAAAAATTGGGAATTAAAGAAAAAATACGAAAATCGAGGGAAAAATATATTGTGATGCCTGAAACTTATGAAATACCCGAAGATATACATCATAGACAGATGAATACCCAAAATATAAAGGATTTTCTTCCCAAAACCTAAAGATAATACTTTTGGCTTGGGCTATGTAGGCCTTGATAAAAATCATTTTTGTCTATTTCCCCCTGAAATACTTTAGATTTGTTTGGGCGATAAAAATAAAAATGTCAATAAAAGGCCAGGCCTTTTTGGGGTGGGAGCTTTTTAGGGAAAATGATGAGATATCTCAAAAGAAGACATGAGCAAGTATGATTTTGAACTAACAGGGAAAAAAAGCAGTTAAAACTTGCTGTTAATAATAAAAACCTGGTTTTTTAAAATGTTTTTACCTTCAAAAACCCTTAAAAAAAAAACTTACCCCCCAAAAACCCATAGTTTTACAGGAAAACATAAAGTGAGAAGGTCCAGATTTGAACCAATAGCGAAGAGGGCATAAAAACCCAGACAAGCCAAATAAACCCTATCATTAGAGCTAGATATTTAGGTGAAGAAAGTAATTTTAACCAGAATCTAAATCCTTTAAAAACTAAAAGAAAGTTCTAACAGGGGATAAGAGAGGATTTTTCATTACTAGAACAAGACCAAGCCAAAGTAGCAACTTTAAAAATCTTTTGATCTTGCCTCATTTTACTTAATGATAATTTTTATCATCTTCTAGAAAAAAAGATGTCAGCAATATTTTAGAACCAGTAGAAAAAACAGAGACTATTCATGGAACACCAAACAGAAGCTGTAAGAATGAAAATGTTTGGGGGTCTAACAAATTACAACAGATTGGGTCCTTGGCAAATTTTGAAGAGGTTCAAAGTTCCAGAGCCTTTTTCGAAAGTTTTTTTTAATTTAAATTTAAATAATTATTTTTTTATTTTAAGTATATTTTTTTCTTTTTTTTTATTTTTTTTTAGTGTTTTTTCAGTTAAAAAATTTCTTTTCAAAATTTTTTTTTTTGCAATTTGGTTTTGGTATGCCACTTTTTTTTGAAAATTTATAAC